>NQII01008069.1:32160-77260 GCA_002778355.1 Clitarchus hookeri | reverse complement strand
ACTTGAATTTCTACGAACTGTCAATGGTGAGTTGTGCGCAACATATCGAGAAGCGTGTCAGCGTTTACATTTGCTCGAAGATGACATTCATTGGGATCATACACTTGCTGATGCTGTTATTTCGTCTACTGCGCATCAAATTAGATCACTTTTTGCCATCATCATTTCAACGTGTTTTCCATCTAACCCACTTCATTTCTGGTACAAATACAAAGACAATATGACTGAAGACATTTTGCATCGAGTGCGTACAACAGCGAACCCTGAACTTGACTTTAACGCGGAGATCCACAACGAGGCGTTGATTTCTATAGAGTATTTATGCCTGATGATGTCCGGCAAGATGTTGCATGAATTAGGAATGCCAGCGCCGAATCGTCCCATGCACTATGCATTCAATAGAGAATTTGAACGAGAACGGCAATACGATAAAGATGCTTTGAGTCAATCAGTACGAACAAAGGTCCCACTTTTGAATCAGCAGCAGAAAACCGCCTATGATACATTGATGATAGCAATCAACGATGGCTACGGAGAAATATTTTTCCTCGATGCACCTGGCAGAAATGGAAAAACGTTCCTAATTTCATTGATTATAGATTCGATTCACGCACAAGGTCAAATAGCGCTGGCCGTAGCATCATTAGGGATCGCTGTCACATTGTTAGAAGAAGGACGAACAGCCCATTCAGCGCTCAAACTGCCACTGAATTTGCAAACGATAGATGAACCAACGTGCAACATTGCCAAAAATTCAGCAATGGCGAAAGTACTACAGAACAGCAAAATAATCGTTTGGGATGAATGTACGATGGCGCACAAACGAGCATTGGAGGCACTCGATCGATCGTTGAAAGATTTGCGCAATAATAAGGACCTCTTTGGAGGTACGATGATTCTGCTGGCCGGCGATTTTCAGCAAACGCTGCCAGTCACTCCAAGATCAACAGCTGTTGATGAAATAAACGCTTGCTTGAAGTCATCGAATTTGTGGAGATACGTGAAAACTCTCAAGTTAACAACAAATATGCGAGTCGCGTTACAAAATANCAACAGCTGTTGATGAAATAAACGCTTGCTTGAAGTCATCGAATTTGTGGAGATACGTGAAAACTCTCAAGTTAACAACGAATATGCGAGTCGCGTTACAAAATGACGAATTGGTGGAAGTGTTTTTCACAAAATTATTGGACATTGGCAATGGAAAAATTCCGATTGACGCTTCCACTGCCTCATTTTGTTTCCACCAAATTTTTGTCAATTCACAACGTCGAAAGAAGAATTTATAACGAAAGTTTTCCCGAATATTGGTGCAAATTAAACATGTTTATTTGAGCGAACGAGCTATTTTGGCAGCGAAAAATAAGGACGTAGACGATTTGAACATAAAAATTCAAAGTCAAATCGCTGGCCAACTGCATTCATTTAAGTCGATCGATTCAATTACCGATCCAGATGAAGTCTTCAATTATCCAATTGAATTTCTGAATTCATTGGATTTGCCAGAAATACCGCCGCACAATTTGCAGTTCAAGGTCGGCTCGGTGATAATCATGTTACGCAATATGAATCAACCGAAACTATGTAATAGAACAAGACTCGCTGTTAACAAGCTGATGAACAACGTGATTGGAGCAACCATAATCATAGGAAAGTTCAAAGGCGAGGATGTTCTGATTCCAAGAATACCACTGATTCTAACCGATTTACCGTTTCAATTTAAACGTGTCCAGTTTCCTGTTCGTCTTGCAATCGCAATGACGATTAATAAATCGCAAGGCCAATCGTTGGAAATGTGTGGAATAAACCTTGAATTGCCATGTTTTTTCCCACGTGACGTGCTCGAGAGTAGGTAAACCATCCACGTTATTCGTTTTCTTTCCGAACGGAAAGACTAAAAATATCGTTCATCACCAAGCGTTGCGATGAACGCATTACTTAATCTTTATAAATGTTTGTAATTTAAAAATATGGGTGCTATGCAACCTGGTTTCAACATTAAATCCTAATTAAAATAATCNTTTATAAATGTTTGTAATTTAAAAATATGGGTGCTATGCAACCTGGTTTCAACATTAAATCCTAATTAAAATAATCTATATATCTTCTATCTAGGGGAACCCGGGGTAGAACGTGGTACCAAGTTGAAAATATGTTTCTAAAATACAAAAGGATTAATTAAGAGAGCTGCAAATTTTTCTATGAGCACATTATAATGTAACAATCACAAAATATAATAATAATGTAAGAAAACAAAATAACAATATTTTATTTTTCAAAAAAAAGAAAATGATGTCATGTGCTCCGTTCTGCCCCATTCCCTGGGCAGAACGGGGTGATAGTAACAAGTTATTATAAAAATATATAAAACTACTGGAAGTGCAGAAATTATAAGTTTGCTCTATATTAATTTACGTTTAATTGACTATAAAGGTTTGACTACAGTTTTCATTGATTGTGTCCTTTTCTTAAGCCTGTTCACAAAATTCACACACTAAGACAACCTCATCATCTTCGCTTTCTATTGCCGCATAGGAATTGTGTGCCCATTTTTTGCACATGGAACAAGCGATCCAACCTTTAACTGACTTTCAGAAAAATTCACCGCAATATAAACATCCACAGTCAGAACAATCCTCAGAATCACTCTCGTTAGTTTTGGGTTCTCTCTTCAGCTCCTTCATTTTTTCATTTATCTTCAGGCCCTTTCCTTTGTTTTTTTCCATTCTTAAGTTTATTCTCTTTCTTAAATAGTTGTATTCTTGCTCTTTCTTCTTTGGCAAAGTTATTTTCCTCTTTTTCCTTAATAGCGGCTTCTAACTTTTTTTTGTTTGGGGAATCTGTTAAGACAACAGTCTTCCCCCTCTTCCAATTCATCCTTTAAACACTTTCTTTAAATTTTGGGATAGGCATTAGAATTTCAGGTGAAACATGAAATGAAGAGTCCCTGTTGTCAGTTGTCATCCAAGAGCACCCAGGANGATAGGCATTAGAATTTCAGGTGAAACATGAAATGAAGAGTCCCTGTTGTCAGTTGTCATCCAAGAGCACCCAGGACCACTCCTGGGTGCTCTTGGATGACAACTGACAACAGGCACAATTATCCTCATTAAATCGGACCTTCTTAGTCTTCTTGTCATCATGAGAGTTGGCTGAAACCTCGCCAGCTTTATCATCCAACCTGATAGGNGATAGGCATTAGAATTTCAGGTGAAACATGAAATGAAGAGTCCCTGTTGTCAGTTGTCATCCAAGAGCACCCAGGAGTGGCACATTTAGCCTCATTAATNCAGTTGTCATCCAAGAGCACCCAGGAGTGGCACATTTAGCCTCATTAATTCGGACCTTCTTAGTCTTCTTGTCATCATGAGAGTTGGCTGAAACCTCGCCAGCTTTATCATCCAACCTGATAGGAATGTCTTTTTTTAACTGGTGGGCCAGACGAAGGTAATTCCAATTGTTCAGCTCCAGATATGATCACCTCTTCACTTGAAGGCCTACCAAGTCCGATATCTGTTGTGTCTGCTGGGAGAAAATCGGTGTCGGTGAATATGGATGGGTCAGTTGGCCATATTCCTGTAGCTTGGAAACCATCAATAGCAGTTTTCATTGTTGCGCTTTGGATAAAAGCTGATCCAAAAAGCGTTGAAACTTGAAAGACAGTTACGACTTTCCCTGGGTTGCTTCGTAGCCATTTTCGAGGCTCATCGCTGTAATGAAGACTTAAAGGCTTCATAAAAGAAACATCAAGTGGCTGAAGTATGTGAGAACAATGTGGTGGTAGACATAGCAACGAAACGCCACTCTCCCTCGCGTAGTCTATAACCTCAAGGTTCTTGGCCATCTAACATAAGAAGAACCGGAAGTCTTCTGATGCCTTAGAAAATTCCACAAATTTTCGAAACCATATAAAAAATGACTAAGCAGTCATCCATACAGTGCTGTGCACCTCAGCCCAACCTCCTGGTGGAAATCCTAACTCAAATTCTTTCTGCTTCTTCTTTCGAGGAAAAATGAGCATCGGGGGCATGTAAGCTCCGCTTGCCGACATACAAATAAAGCAGGTTACAGTTTCGCCCCTTCCTGCGTATGTTAACGATCCGACTTGACGTTTCCCCTTGCAAGCTATGATCTTTGATTGGTTTTTAGGGTTCACTGAAACGCCCGTTTCATCGCAATTAAATATTTGAGAAACCGTTAGTTTGTGCTTGTCGAGTAAATTCGTTAGCAACGAAAAAAAACTATCTAAAGCAACTTTATTAAACCCCATGGCTCTTGCACCAGATGTTGCTTCGGGTTTACGAACAGATAAAGTAGGATGTCTCTTAAGGAATCCATTGACACAATCTTGGCCTGCGGTTCCATTTTGAAATCCATGACCAATGCTATTTCTTACAGTCATCTGATAAGCTAAGCTACGCAAGTCTTTCATTTTTAGACCGAATAACCTAGCCTCCATATTTTTTAAGTAGTTAACGAACTCAAGTTCCTGCTCTTCCGTAAATACTTGTTTAAATTTTCCAATCGTTTTATCAATCTTGTAGTCAGGGTTTTCCTTTCTTTTTTTAGCGTATCTTTCCAGAGTAGACTGGGGAACATCATATTGGTTCGAAGCCTTCAAATACCCAGATTGGCCCGAAATAACCGCCTCGACAGCATTGTTCATTGCCTCAGTAGTCCATGATTGCCTATTTGTTTCTTTCTTATTAACCATCTGAAATTGAAAGAAAGAAAAAATTAGGGGCGTACTATAAAAAAGATCTCTTAGTTAAAAACATTGCGGGGCAGAATGGGGTACTTCCCCATTCCGCCCCACCCGTTCCGCCCTAGGGANCCTCAGTAGTCCATGATTGCCTATTTGTTTCTTTCTTATTAACCATCTGAAATTGAAAGAAAGAAAAAATTAGGGGTGTACTATAAAAACGATCTCTTAGTTAAAAACATTGCGGGGCAGAATGGGGTACTTCCCCATTCCGCCCCACCCGTTCCGCCCTAGGGACACTATTTAAGTTAGGGAGGTGAGGTCACTCGAGAAAGATACGTAAACAAACGTTTAACTACACGAAAATAAAGACAATTAAACGTACTTCAAGCATGTACTAAATATAGTTGTAATGTAAACAAGTATGTACACATTACCTTGGTTACAAATCATCAGTTCAATGTTATATCCTCGTTTTTTAGTGTGTTGCTTTTGAAGTGGCACCGTCGCTCGAGAAAACTACACTAACATTGCTGCCGTAGGTGAGCAGCAACAGGTTGGTCTAGTTCTACTTATTGCCGCTCGCTGGCAGCACCTCCTTGACACCNTTTAGACCGAATAACCTAGCCTCCATATTTTTTAAGTAGTTAACGAACTCAAGTTCCTGCTCTTCCGTAAATACGTGTTTAAATTTTCCAGCCGTTTTATCAATCTTGTAGTCAGGGTTTCCCTTTCTTTTTTAGAGTATTTTTCCAGAGTAGACTGAAGAACATCATATTGGTTCGAAGCCTTCAAATACCCAGATTGGCCCGAAATAACCGCCTCGACAGCATTGTTCATTGCCTCAGTAGTCCATGATTGCCTATTTGTTTTTTTCTTATAGTCTCTAACCATCTGAAATTGGAAGAAAGAAAAAATTGGGGGCGTAGTAAAAACGATCTCTTAGTTAAAAACATTGCGGGGCAGAATGAGGTACATCCCCATTCCGCCCCACCCGTTCCACCCCAGGGACACTATTTAAGTTAGGGAGGTGAGGTCACTCGAGAAACATACGTAAACAAACGTTTAACTACACGAAACTAAAGACAATTAAACGTACTTCAAGCATGTACTAAATATAGTTGTAATGTAAACAAGTATGTATACATTACCTTGGTTACAAATCATCAGAAGTTACAATAGAGGAGCAAAAATCACACAACGAAAACTTCACTCACCGTCGCTCGAGAAAACTACACTAACATGGCTGCCGTAGGTGAGCAGCAACAGGTTGGTCTAGTTCTACTTATTGCCGCTCGCTGGCAGCACCTCCTTAACACCGAAAAACTTCGAACTTCATTCTGCCCCGGTACCCCGTTGTGCTCCGGGTTCCCCTATGTCTATTTTTGTATAAATTTACAGGGCAACGACTGTCGGGTCAGCTAGTATACATATATATGTATAATAAGTATTCAAACATTAAAATCTCGTTTCAGTTGTAAATTACAAATTCAAAAATCATTACTTTTGCTTTAATAAGTATTAAATATGCTAAAATTGATTACATGTATAATTTTCCTGCTACTACTAGCGGTGTGAAATTTCCCGAGAGAGAGAGAGAGAGAGAGAGAGAGAGAGCGCGACAAGACCCGTTCCACCTATTAAAGATTTCCCTCTGACGAAAAAAAAACACCATGTCACTAGGGCCTATGCACCGTATTTTGCTCTGATATTTTTAACTGTAACAATAAAATATATTTTTATTAGTGCTACATGCCGAAACATGTTAATAATTTGAAAGGCAACGTTTATTTTACAAATAGCGTACCAAAAAACTAGGTTAAAACATTTTAACAGTGAACTTACTAGCGATTGCCAACACATCGCTACTCTCAATGTTTTTAAATCGTATTGAATACGATATAAATATTACAAGTTATAAAATATATTAAGTTAAAGTTTTATTTATTCAAAAATGCAATACTTAAAAGTTAAACACCGGTGTTATTTTGTTTTTTTTGTGGTATACAAGTTATTTACAAAACAGGTTGACATGTTACTTCTATGGTGATTTTACGAAGGTTTGTTTCAAAACATCGCTTTTGTGTAGAGCTACTTACATAGCTTTCGAAGGTCGTAATTTGTATTTGGGTTGTAAGATCACTTGAGACATGAAATAACCCTATAAACGTAAATTGAAGTCTGTAGGTTTTTGGAGGCCAAAATAGAAAAACCANGCACTTGAGACATGAAATAACCCTATAAACGTAAATTGAAGTCTGTAGGTTTTTGGAGGCCAAAATAGAAAAACCAAGAAAGGACAATGTGGATGAATTTTTGCCATCTTCGTGTGACAACGCGTCTTTGCGATGCAAGAAAAACGGGCTTACGTCAAACATTGTCAGATATTCTTTTTTGTTTCTTGGGGTTTAATTTGTGTGTCCAAAAGCATGGATAGCCTAAAGAGACGCACTCGCGAAACTCTCCAAACCCACGCTCACGCAGGGGCAGCATAACCGCAATAACCACGTATAGCCAACATAGCAGCAGAAACAACACGCTGGGTTAAAATACCACGAGGACATGTGGAACGCGCTCAATAAGTCAACCATAAATGGAGGGCACCAAAGCAACTGACTAGGCATTAATACTGTAGAAACCTATTACTAGAGACGACAGTTCATCACGGGAAAAGTTGACTGTTTCTTTGTTTTCAGCGTTCTTTGCACATCTCAGTCATTTTAATTTCGTTATTGGTTGGTGTGTGTATGCAGACCTGGGTCAATGAGAATTCTGGTACTTTAACACTGAACGCTTATGATTGGCCTGTAAAGAGTTAAGCCAAGTTAAAAATATATCGTTCAATTATAAACGGATCAAGACGCTATAGTGTTTTCAAAGACATGTTGGTTCAAAAATTGTTCGCGATTTACCAGCTTCTCTACAAATAATGCATTTAAAAACCAAAATCCAGCGCACAACATCTGTGACGCCAACCAAGGCAAAAAAAAAGACATTATTGCACTAGTCAATATTTCCTGCTAAAAAAAGTCTTTAAAGTTTTAGTCGGCGAGAGTTAACAAGCATGAGTTAACAGCGATACACCCTAATTAGAGAAAGTAGAAAATTACGGAAAAATATATTAGAAAACATTACAGATTCGTAATAATTTTGTAATTGTTAGATGAATTTTTTTGACTCGGGTTGACATTTTACAGAAAAATCATGAACGTTCATTTTTACACTTAGTGTTATAATTCTCGCTGACTCAGAGAAATAGCAAAGTAACTTCACACACACGACGACCAATAATGATAGAAAATGTTCTGACTTGCACAGTTCGTTCAAATACAGAAAACAGTAAACTTTTCCCAATATAAACCTTCATTAGAGACAAGGTGGTTTCGCGAGTTTAATCGGTTCTACGACAAACTTTAAACACTTGTGTTAACTTTCCTGATTTTATAAGTCGTTTCGTTACACGCCCAGAAGGAATGAGAACCAGCAATACACATGTAAAAAAGGCCGAGCTAATCACGTACAACATAGTACAGCCTGTCTCATGAACGAGTGCACTTTTTGACCGTTCTGAAGGCAGTCAGAACAGTCAAAAAACGTGCATTCGTTCGTGAGAGAAACTGTACACAGGATAGAGTGCTCATCATGAAGGAACCAATCAAAGAACAAATGAAAGTGCCTTAATGATATACACAACTGTCAAGTTCAGCGTTGCAGTTAAATGAACTTGCGACATTTTCGGGTCTCTAACCTTCATCTCAAACAATGTCACATGCCTGGGAGACACGGAAATTTCACGAATTAATTTATGGACAAGGTTAACTGAAACCACGTATAAATCTGATTAGCATTCCCAACTGGACTCCAGTTTGTTAAGACACGCAAGGTACGAGTCTGAGCCAATAATGAATGTGCAAGAAAAGGAAGATCGAATCCAGTGCATCTCTAACTGTATTTTAAACTGCAGTATAGGCTGTTCACGGTAAATTGAGTAATTTTTTAAAGCTCTGATTAAGCTCTACTTGCATTCACGTAGTGTATTCTTCCACCTTATATAAAATTGATATTGCCATGTACCTCATCACTTTATTCATGCGTCGGTAAAGTGGAACTGAAATTATTAGAAAAGTAAATATTTTAATAATCTGCTAATTTTTGCACTTAGATGCTCGTATAACAAACCGTACGCGAAAGAAATAATTTCAGTTATCACTAGAGCCACCTGTTTTTCGCGAAAGGATGTATACGCAGGCTTGACTTCAATAGCCTACGCCCTTATTTGCACATTTCCCTGGTCTATTGGTTGCGCGCCTTTGTGAAGATATTTTATCCCTTACTAGGCCAATCAGAAACAAGTTACTCCAACACTGAACGATCCTGATTCGCTAGCAGACACCTAAGTCACGTGATAGGTAAAATCAGTCAATCACGACAGTGGTTCTGATCGAACGTGCTTTGAAGTACGAGTCGTGGAATCTTTTCGCGAAAAACAGGTTCCCCTAGTTATCACATAAGTTACCTAACATTTTTAATGCGACGTTAAGACATGGAATTACTTTCCCTACATCGTTACCAACTTTACTGGGCGCACGTCACTCAGTGCGCCCGTTAAATTATATGCAGGTAGGAGGAGTGACTGTTTTCTAAGGTTGGTTTCGAACGTGCTCACTTTATCTTGAACAGCCTTTAACAGCCAATAAATAATTAACTGACAAGAGTCCCGAGTACACAAAGGATTGTAGAGTCTAACTTGTTGATTAATATACACCGTAACAGAATTTCCGCTAAACTTCCTAAACTCTATTGGAAGTTTTTAACCTATACATTGTATGGAAATATTACCACATATCAAACTGCAAATGTACGGACATTTAGTATCACTGCCATACAAAGTTGGGAACTTCCCAATAAATTTGACTGTTACCTAAGCTAATGTAGGAATGCTGCCATGGATGTAGGGGAAATAAATTTACTATATGCGCTTTCCCACATACATATACACTGATGTAGTAAATTTGCAAATAATTGCTTAGAGTGTAGCCGTGAAATTCCCGGGTCTCTGCCCATACCTTCCGAGAGTTGCTGTTTCGGCTCCTACGGAGGGAAAAAAAAGGTTTGGTTTGTAACAGCGTAGGGCCGGAAGTGAGTGTATGTGGGGTGGGGGTAGGCGGGAGTAGTACTTCGTAGAGACGCCTTGTTCCGCAGCGTTCCACAGGCGCCGGGGCGCAATCGATGGACGCCTGGGAGCCCCAGGCCTGTGTACGCCCCGCGGGGACCTGGGAGAGGGAGCAGGGAAGAGTTGGAGAGGCTCTCTCCGCAATCAAGCGCCACTGTGCTGCGAAGAAAAGAACCCAATATTACGTCTGGGAGCAGCCAAGCTGCAGTGTCCACTCCCCGGTATTACAAGACACACTGAGTCGGGTCGGGTAGCGCTTCTTTTTGTTTGAAGTACCTGAAACTCGCAGTACTATAGTCTATTCGCGGTCTCTGCGCTCTATTTGAATCAAACTTTGAAAATCACCACATGCATTACGTGTTAGGTTGTTTCCTAGATATGCCACGTATCAATTGTGTTAACATAAAACTACCTTACTTTGGTTAAATTTAACGTTTTATTAATATGTTTTTATAAATATAAATAGTTTATTTATAATTAATATGAATAAACACAGTGAGAAAATCGGCGTGTTGGTAATACCTATGAATAAATAGTTCTCATGCAAAATATTATGTGACTGAGTGCGCGCGAATGTGGCGCGATGTCCCTTTGGTGTAATTTTCTAGACTTCGTTAAGCTTTGTTTGCATGAGGCGGACGAATATCCTGGAAGTAGAACTTTAGCAGGGCTTCAGAAAAGTTGGAAGAAACCGTGAAAGTAACCGTTAATGGGTTATACCAACAAAACGTGCAAGTTTTTTGACGTGAATACGTCTTTAAAATCAGACTGAAACAGAGAAGGGACGGGAGTTGCAGGACCGAAACGGCGATGTAACGTTTGCAGGGCGATCAAATCTGACACTATAACTTCCTGACTAATAACATGGTTGAAATAAATGTACATGACCTTGAGTCAGCGCGGCGCATGGGCGAGGCATGGATGGGGGCCCACGACGACTAGAGGTAATTTTGGGCGTGTGCGAGAAATCTCCGAGGAGTATATCTTGCGACTCCGATGTGTGCTAGAGCGCTGGTTTCTATGTCAAGCAAAATATCACGTCCAGATCTTTTGATTTAAGTCACAAAAGTTAAATATCCTTTTCGTTACTTTCTTTTCATTCTAATAACCCATAAAAAAATATTACCCGCTAACCCAGGCGTATTCACGTAAAACCCACGAACTTGTCCGAGACACAGTCACAACTAGATTTTTTCACGTTTAGACACGTCTAGGGATCGAAAAAATTCGCTTAGGCTGCAGAGTAGACTAGTAGTATACAGAGGCGAAATAGCAAACAGTTCCTTTGAAAGGGGCGTTTCCATTCTCCGATTTCTGCGCGAGGCCGTTGGAACAGGTCTGGTGTCTAATTGGCTACTGGATGGTGCGAAAGTTTCCCTTGGACTACCGGCTGGCGAGTAGGTTACCAGGCGCTGTTTGGTGAACGGCCTTCCGACATTTTGCTCACCAGTGACGCCATTTTGTCGGCTTGTGCGGCTAGAGTGAGCGCTGCAAACTGTTGTTTCACCCCTGTACACTTAAGTACTATTTATGTTCCAATTTTTACTAAGATGTCGGGTGGTGATGTTGAAATATATCGATATATCTAAATAACGGTATATCTACTATATAAATCATTAATATATTCTAACGATATTTTATCGAAATCAATATCGTTTTCCAGATATGGGAAATAAATGTTTTGAATATATTATTTTAATAATCTCGGTTTTTAATACAAAAATTTAATTTAAAAATTACTATATTTTATTTTCAACATGCACCAATGCCTCGTGTCCTTGGTATACATATTCCACAGAATTTTACATTTGTCAATTCCTTTAATACACAAAATATTCAATTTCGATGTACCGAAAATCGATATTTTTCTTTCTATGTATCGTTTCATAAAGCGACAGCAGAGGAATCGGAAGGCTATCGCTCAGAGCGGTCGCTCCCCATGTAAGTGTGAGGACGTGAGCCTTGTTGGGGGAACGAGAGCAGGTATTACGGCCGTTATCGCCGACACGATAGTGCCGCGGGGCAGGGGCGTGTGCGCGGGTGCAGTGACCCCGGAAGCGACGAGTCAGCGGACCATTTCACGTCGGATCGAAGGTGCGGGCGTGGCGCTAACACCGTCGGGTCACGTACCTCCTCTAACCCCGACCTCTCTTCCTGCAGACTCCCGGGTCACTGCGGTGCAACTACACTCCCCCCTGCCTCGGGAGCGACATGCAAAGTACGGCTGCAGAACAGGCGAGCACGCAGTAACGAAGCGAAGTCGCGAGCTCTTACAACACTTTTCAGGTCGGAACACATTTGTTCTGGTGCAGAAGAAAATGTGATGTTTGTATATTGTACATCGGCGCCAGCCACTTAGCCTAAAAATATCTGGCTAAATATTTTAAGTTAAATGATTGGGGTGGAGATATTAAAGCTGCCCTTGAAAACCAGGTCTTGAGAGCCGATGAGGGTTTACTGAGGTAAAAATGAAGCAGCACCGGAATGAAAGGGAGGGGGAAACGGGAGATCACCGAGGAAACCCGCCGACCAGCGACATCGTACGGCACGATTCCAATGTAAGACAATCTGGGAGCAGCCCCGCCGGGAACCGAACCCGGCTCGCCTTGGTGGGATGCGAGCGCTCTAGTTGCTACGCCGATCGCGGCCCCAAATTACTAAGGCCAAATAATTTTATACCAATTGATTGTATTAGGCCAAATAATTTTACACCAAATGACAATGGGTCGTTAAATTTTGTGGGAAGTGACTAGGTCAAATAATTTAAAGCCAAATGACTTTAAGCTGAATAAATTTAAATTAAGTGACTCAGGCAAAATTACTACACCAGATTATTGATTCGAAACTGCTTCATACCAAATTAATTTAAAACAATAGCACGCATCCTATATCTACTCCTGCAGTGATCGCTAGTTCTGAGTGTGGTGGCGAAGTGTTTAACACACACTGCCTGTATTCTGGAGTACCTAGGTTTTACTTATCATCGGTCCAGCTATTCTGATTTAGATTTTCAGTGGTCTTCAGAAGTGTGTCCAGGAAAATGCTGTAACGTTTTCTTAAAAAAGGCCGTTGCCACATGACCTCGCTCTCACGAGACAGTAAGTCCTACACAATCAAATGTATATGTATTCGCATGTGTAAAATTTTTATTGATCGTTATTAAAGGTAACGTTATTGTACTTAATTCAGCTACACGAAAAAGTAAATAAAAATCGTATATCATACAGAACATTAAAGAACATACAGGCGATTTTATAGGGTTAATTAAGTGAATGTTGAAAATATTTATATTACAAGATTTTCTGACAGTAACTAATAATACGAAAACAATAAGTACACAAACATGATCATTTATTAGGTAAAAAATTCCGGACATTTTCTATCACCACAAAAAAATCAGGTCGGACGCAAAAAAAAGTTTAAAAGGAAGGCCATATCCTTTTGTCTTAACTGGGTGGGACCTTTGATACAGTTCAGGGTGCTACTGCTGTTGGGAACGACATTATTTCCCGACACAGTCTAGAAGACACTCGACACAAGTTTACAGGCGTCGTATAACGGCACACGGTCAGATCAAAGAAGAAAATCAGTAAGTTGGACAACCCTGACGAACAAGTAGCTCTGGGAAGGAGGACGTGTGGGCTGTAAAAGTCTTTAATCGCATTCTTTATGTTCCGCTGCTACTTTCTAACGCCACCCACGGCGCCTGAAATGCCCCAGAACACAGCGGAAGTACGTACGATATGTACGTCAAATTAAACTAATTGTTAACGAGATTAACATTTTCTCACAGTAAAAACATATTTCTAATCCCAATAACTTCTGCACTTTAAACCCGAACAAGTGATATAAGTCAATGAACTTATCAGTCAGTCGAATCAACGCGGAATCAGTGTAACGGTGTCATGTCTGAAGATACGACGTCACGTACAAAAGTGTTTTTATTTTATTCCCCCGTTCTCTAGTCACTAGGATAATTATTTTGACATTTATTTACACAATGCATTGCATGAATAGTATGTTAGTCGATATTAAAACAAAATATGTTTTATAATTTGTAAATAACTGTAGAGGTAGGTGGGGGTTCGTACCACGACGTAAAACATATAGGCAAGTACACGCGCGTTTGCAAGGCGAGCACTCTGCGCAAAAATAACACGTTCAGACCAACATTAATTTATGGTTTGAGGTGTTGCAAAAAAAAAAGCTTTTGATACGTGCTGTAGTTGAGCTGACACAACACATGTTTCGTTACCGCATCCGAGCTGTAGGCTAGGCGTTTTGTTCGGCTTTGGCAATATTAACCATCCAAAAACATAAAGTGGTAGCATGGTCTACGAATCAGTTACCTGCAACAAATATAACTGGCCATTAAAACTCACAGTGTACAGTAACAGATAAAAGTAACCTTATTGTGCGTTATGTAAGTACACAATTATTGTGTGCAATGTGACTGAAGGGGTTTTAAAGCTGCGTAACAAAACACAATGCCAAACGAACAGCAGTAATTTCTCTACGTTAAATTATTTTTCCCTTCGGCAATAAATGTTTATTGTGCATTCAATCCGCTTTGAAAATTTTTTAAATATAACCTGTTCACAGGTATCCACCATTTTAAAAAACGAAGCGTAAGTAGTTATAAAATGCTCACAGCTGTGCCACGGCGGCCATCTCGGATGACGTCACGAATTCACCAATGCAAATTTGCCCATGCAAATGATGTCAATGCTAATTGCGAATATGCAAATGAGGTCAATGTTAATTGTGAATATGCTAATATCTCACACGTCAATCACGCACACGTCAATCACCCACACGTCAATCACCCACCACCGCCATCATCGTTACCNCTAATATCTCACACGTCAATCACGCACACGTCAATCACCCACACGTCAATCACCCACCACCGCCATCATCGTTACCCCGGCGCACGTTTCTCCCGCTGTACACCAGAGTGCACCACCAGCTTCGTTACCTCCACCGCCCCCCAGAGTGCAGCACCATCACCATCGTTGCCCCACTGTCAGATAGAGCTCGCATCCGTTGACCACCATCTTCGCGTNGCCAGAGTGCAGCACCATCACCATCGTTGCCCCACTGTCAGATAGAGCTCGCATCCGTTGACCACCATCTTCGCGTCCAAAGTCTGCCGCTAGGCGCAGGGCTTAAGGCCGAAGTCCGACATGCAGCAGACCGGACCATCGATCTTACGCACACCCATTTCGGCGCAGGTTCCCTCAAAAAATGCCGGAGGAGCGCGGGATCGTTTCAGCGCCCCTTGGGTCGGCAGTCTAGCATCTTGAATGCCAGACCACCGCGAGGCTTTCAACCACACTGGATATGCGTGAAGACATGACCGCAGCTGCTGGGTGAACCCCAATTGTGCACCTTTGGAAAGTGACAAGTACCTATGGGAGGCAGTTCACAAATGCTTTCAATCTGGGTGCACACAGTACCAAATGTAATGGGCGTGCCCCACAGCCAGCAAAAAGAGCTCGCATGGCTGCAGCAACTAACTTCAATGGGGTATAGTTCCCCACCCTTCTGTGCCAAATACTGGTGTTCGAGTGGACCAATCCAGGGGTCAGCATGAACATATATGCTCTCGGCGACAATAACAAGTTGGCTCCTGTGTGCATATCGAAGGAAGAACTGGCCCAGCACTTCCACATCGTCCTAATGATGGCAGAGAACAAAAATTCTCATTACGGGCCTCCAAGAACTCTAGCCCCTCCGCAGATGTACTACTGTACACCAGGGAATATACATCGAAGAAATTCATGGAGAAAATCATGAGGATTGGCAATCTTGTATGTGAAGGAGATATATAGCCAGTCTTAGCCTATGCGAGCGCTGACTTCTAGCGAATGGACTGGCTACACTCTGGCAACTGCCTGCTGCCACTGTTCCGGTCCCTTCACACGCGATAATCACAAGGTTAATGAACATGAACATTTTACCGTGACTTTATCGGAGCAGCGTGTAATAATTGTTACAAGCTCTGCCAACATCCAAAGAGACTGCCAATCCTCTCCCCCAATTTGGCGTACAATGCGAATTTTATTATTAAGTATCTTGGCTACGATACCCAGGATATATTTACTATCCTGCATGCAGAGGAAACACTTATCACCTTCAGCAAAACTTTAGCCAACAAATTCACAACTCAATTTATAGACACATTTAGATTCATGTCTGCTAGCCTCGCAACACTTATACAGAACCTGCCACCGACCGAATTCAAGACTACAGCTATGTTCTTCAACCCCGGTCAGCTCGAGTTGGTGACTCTGAAAAGAGTGTTCTCCTACGAGTATGTCGACTAGTGGGGGAAGCTCACTGAGACATAGCTCCCGGCCATTGAGTCGTTTTACAACCACCTCACCGGATGCAGCATTACCGAAGAGGATAACAGCCATGTACAGGTGGTATGGGCCATGTTTGCATGCTATAAGCTGCAAGCCTACTCAGAGCTGTACCTCAATACCGATGTGCTGCTGCTGTATGTGATGTCTTTGAGAATTTTCAGGCTCTATGTCTGACAATATGTGGACTGGATTGTGTCCACTATGTGGGTGCCCCCGGATTCTCCTTCGATGCAATGTTGCGAAAGAAGCAGGTGGAGTGAGATCTAATTTTAGACTATGATGTAATTCTGTTTATCTAGGCTGGTATTTGGGGGAGGGGTGGCCCAGTGCACCAACCATTATGCAGTGGCGAATAATAAGGATTTCCCTGCCATGTATGATGCCAGAACACCATCTACCTACCTCCTGTATGTAGATGCCAATAATTTATATGGATGGGCAATGTCTCTACCACTGCCATATGGCAATTTCAAATGAGCTGGTATGGATATTGATGTTATATATGTGTGAGACGATGGAGGTGTGGGCTACATACTGGAGGTGGATGTAGAGTACCCTACCACACTCCACGAGTACCAAAGATCTTCCATTCCTGCTGGTGAACGAGTCCCNCCCCCTCTAGCTGACAGCGCGGGAACGATGACGATGGTGCTGGACTCTGGCGGACGATGGAGTAAACGAAGCTGGTGTTGCGCTCTGGAAAACGATGATGCCGGTGGTGGGTGATCGACGTGTGCGTGATTGGTATGTGAGATATTAGCATATTCGCAATTAACATTGACCTCATTTGCATATTCACAATTAGCATTGACGTAATTTGCCATTTACATTGGCGAATTCATGACGTTATCCAATATGGTGGCTCTGGCGTCATCCAATATGGCCGCCGTGGCACCGCAGCAGCAGCCTACAGCCAGGTGCGGGTGAAGGAACATTTTATAACTACTAGCAACGTTTAGATCAGTGAAATTCAGCTACCGTAACAACCAGTAGGTTGCAACTAACTTCAAGTGGAACCGCATTCACCGGTTCTCACTGATTATATTCCATTTTCAGAATTTCTTGTTAAGAGTGTGATTTTTTATGTTAACCAGAATCGTTCAGTGTTGCAGAACCGAATCGTCACTGCCTTGCCAGAGATATAAATAGTGATAGAGACGACAAACAACAAAGGAAAGAAATTAACAGATATATTGGAACTCTCAAAATGTTTGTGTTGAGTCGCCGACACTTAACACCGTATAAACCAAAACTCATTTGCATTACTCTCTGTGTTTCTAAACAGCATGACGTGTCTGTGGAAATTGGTATTTATATTAAAAGGCAATAACAAAAATGTATGTTACAACATTGAAAGAATCGATTCAGTAAACAATATCGACCCACGCACGTTCCAACACATTTGGATTTATTGATGACGTTTGCATTTTGCTGTTTCGTACTTCGAGTGTAGAAGATACGTGGCAGACCTCGTGCATAGTAAGGTGTGTCTGGTTTCAAGGTGTGCCATTGCTTGTTGTCAGCTGTACCCGTTTGTTTCATGGTCAAGACATCGGCCAGTGAATCTCCGGTAGTCGGTGTCACATCATATGTGATTCGGTCAAGACAGCCCTCGTGCGTGAATGGCCACAGTATTACTAGCCTACATCTTCAAAACGGAAGGTCCTGTTCGTTTGCACGACGTGAACCACAAGCAAACAAAAGTACGTCTTGCAACCAAGCACCAGTTGCCGTTGCACATGTAAATTACGTAGTTTCACACATCGGCACCACAGAGGAGATAAGTATCCATACACGAAATGACCCGAGATTTTGGCAACTTGGTTGCAATCATGCTGACTAGTATTGTTTCGCAACATGCAATACTTCCAAATTTTAACAGTATCCTACCGAAACGTGAAATACTGTTTGAACTTTAAGACAAAACTGAACTATATTTAACCAGACTATTGTTCACGCGACATAATAGTACAGAGTCCATACTATTTGTTTACAATCGGATGACACGATTAGGCGACGGGCATTAGCTGTCAGTTGTCGAGTACGCTGAGACCAAAAAGGACCACAATTACCATTTCGTCTCTGCGTGCCTCTCGGTGTCCGCAACGACCAGTCGGGTTATGGCCACGTAGCCCCGTAGTTATCAATTCTGCGTCATCAGAAAAAAAAAGAGCATTTAAATATACTACAAATTTTTTTTCAGCCAGCAGATACAAAGAGCTAAATGCTCTTGATGACTAAGCCTATGTGCAGCTTCTATAAAAAGATATCTGCCGTTGAAGACAAAATTCACGCGGATTTATTGTTACGTNGACTAAGCCTATGTGCAGCTTCTATAAAAAGATATCTGCCGTTGAAGACAAAATTCACGCGGATTTATTGTTACGTTAGCGTTTACCACATTCTTGCAAGAGACTAAAAATTTGTAAAAGTGGCAAAACCCATGAAACTAATAATCATTAAACTGAACGCGATGAAATGTACATCCCATTACACATGAAAGGTGCGTAGTTAGGTCTTATCGTCCCGTCGACAGCGTGATTATTAAAGACGGAATAAGTTGCTCAGAGAAGCAGGGACGGGGAAGTAATCGGCCATGGTCTGTAGTAAGGAACCATTCAAGCATTAACCTGGAGCGATTTCGGGAAACCACAGAAAACCAAAATTAGGATTGCCGGACCGAGTTTCGAACCCAAGGTCTTCCGAATGCGAGTCCGAAGGTTTATAGTTGCGCCACCTCTCTCGGTACAAATGAAAATATATTTCATTTGGACAATATTAACCTGTCACTCTATTGGTTGATATCCGACAAGAAACAAACGTACATTTGAGAAATCTTATCCCTCGTGGTTTAGATTAGGGGTAATAGAACCGTGTTAAGTGCAAATAAAAAGACTAAACGGACTGGGAATCCTGTAGTGGCGCATTTAAACAGGTCACCTCTAGTTTTTCCTGAAAACCAGGAAATATGTGCCAATCTATAAGTGTTAATGACTGAAAGCGTTCACGGGTTCAATGGCGTATAGGCGAGATTCTGCAGACATCTGTACACTTGAGTCTCGGCTATTAATAAAGGACGTCGTTCATTAACTCACGAATCAATGAGAGCAAAGCAAATGTTTTGAAAATGCAAGCCACCTAAATATCCACCCGTATGCCGCGTCGAATCGAGTCCGGAACGAACCACCTTTTAGAGTATGTTCAGAGAATCGCTTGCCCACACAATGCTGAATGATTTTCCGCAGTTCCACCAATGTGTGTACAGATGCATCGCATAAAGAAGTGGACGTGTGGTATCGTCACAAAAAAAAGTTGGGTGGCGTGAGATCAGGAGATGTCTTACGTCACTAACCCTGCGAAATCATCCTTACAGGAAACACACCCGTTCCGTGCGATGTGGTGTTGTTTAGCTGAAACCAAGGCTTTTCACGTTCGTCGTATGTAAATGTGGTAGTAAATTACTGTAACAGATGTCGAAGACGAAAATAAGTTTTCGGGATATTACTGCCCACACGCCAGCCGTCTGGTTAAGAAGAGGCCATAACCACAGGTTGTGGCAATTGACATAACCATCTATAAATGAAACCATGCATCGCCCGTCCACCAACGATCGTCTGAATCTTCTCCATCTGGAGTTACACGCCCCGTGACCATTGGGAATACTGCATACGACGGGCTTTACTGTGGCCTATATCTGCAGTAATTTTTCATTTAATTACTTTCTGTAATCACAGATCTCAGTCAAATAAAACGTTGGTGTCGTACCTGTAGTGTCGCATGTCAGATATATGGTACTGTTTCTGTAATTTAACTTGGAACTGCAGAGGTGAAGTAGTCAGACCACTCGCCTCTCACCAAGGCGAACTGGATTTTGCAACTGGAAATCGTGGTGGACGTTGCAGTTGGCAGGTATATTTTCTCGGGGCTCACCCGTTTCCCCCGCCCTTGCATTCCACTCCGGCTCCATCTCTATCTCATTTCATCTTCGTCGGTGCTAAAGACATCGCTGTTAAGCGCTGACCAAATCTCTCAACTAACTTAATTTAACTCAATCTCGGTGTGCTTAGTTTACGGTTAACTCAGCATCTTTAAAAATCGTGCCTAATATCTACTTCTCTACCCATTTTGCATAACTTCTACCAATAGCATTGGCGATGACAATCTCATTTTATTCGTGCGCTAATCAAGTGTCACTGTAAAATATGTGAAAATTTAAATAATGTAAATATGTTGACAACGTAATAATTCTCACTCTAATCTGCGTAAAACCAATAGAAAAATNGTGCCTAATATCTACTTCTCTACCCATTTTGCATAACTTCTACCAATAGCATTGGCGATGACAATCTCATTTTATTCATGCGCTAATCAAGTGTCACTGTAAAATATGTGAAAATTTAAATAATGTAAATATGTTGACAACGTAATAATTCTCACTCTAATCTGCGTAAAACCAATAGAAAAATTTTTTAATAAATTCAGTGTCAATAAATGCGGAAGTTACACTTTGAATACACCGGTAAGATATGTAAATACTTTTCGTATGTCGGTGCTAACTTAACTGGGAACATTCTAGTCAGTGTTAAAATACATGCTTTTAGGATCAGTGATTTTTTTCATAAGTCTATTTTAAAAAGGCTCAGTTTACCGTGAACCATTATGTGCATTAAATTCTCTGAGAGGTAGCTTTTTGAAAGATATTACTACGAAAAATATAAGCGTGCTTCATATCTCAATAATTATTCTACCGATTACTTTAAAACGCGGTATAACATTACTTCCGTTTGACATTTCTGTAGCACAGGAGTTTCTACTGGCCAAGTCTTGAGTGCCTCATATAAATTACCCGCATTAATTTGTAGAGAAATGCAGGCACGTTAGTCATATCGGTAATTTTTTTTTCCTTATTGCTGCCCCAGAGTCATTCAAATCGTGTCAAATCAAAAGACGGTCCGATAAAAATACCGATGCAAACATATGTACTTACAGTAGATATAACTTGCCTCCAAGCTACGACGCATAGTTTGTAGGCTCTACGTACATGTCATTGCGAAATGAGGACAAATTTTCTAACTTCTTGCAAAATTCAAATCTGCAGTAAACTAGTAGGGCCTGTAAACGTTTCTGTTGTAATAATTCCTCTCTCGTCTGCCTACAATTCTTCGGTGGCAAAAATAACTGCTCAGTAATTCATTATTTTGATTTAACTAATGCATTAAATACTGTAAAAAGAAAAGGTTTTTGTGTATCTTTATTTTGGCTTTCTACATCCACCGCGAAAATTCTAGCTAACGCGGTGAACATTATAATATAGTATTTATTCACTCTGAAGTGTAGGAAGAAAATAAAAATGTTAGCATTCGATTATTATTATCATCATTATTTTTATTATCATCCCGTATATGACGAAGGGGGAAACCCCATTGAAAAATTTTATTTCATGAATTTTTCGGTCCGTTAATTCCACACGGGCGTGCACTTCACGGTTTAATTGCAATAAAACCGAGCACTGGCCCCGGGATATGTATGTATGTACTTCTTCCCCTCTCGCCCCTGGACTAGTGTGTGCTAGGGCTTCCCCCAGACACAGGGTGGGATTTGTGGGTTGAAAGGGAGGGAGGGGTGGTTGGAAGCCGGCGGCACAAAGAGGGCTCTCCATGATACCATTATCTTATTACGCGCCTGCTCGAGCCCTCCTCAGCGTTGCCAAAATTTCCTTGTCTGATTTCCGTACCAAGAAAACGTGAATTCTAGTAAGAGACACCAGAAATATCGTAGGCTATACTTGCAGACAGTGGGTTTTCAGCTAAAAAAAATTTGCGTCATTGATTTTATTTTTTTTAATACTTTGGACTCTTTAAAGGTTTATAATTGGATCACAGTCATTTGGGGTAACTTTGTACCAATTAAGGGTAAAACTGTACCACATTTTTGCGTTTATAACGAAGGATTTACAGCCTCTACATAGATGCATACTTCATTTTTAAATATTTAATTTGTAAAGAACATGGTATCTAGTGCGAAGGTATTCTTCGAGCCTTCATTTAAAATAAAATTAGGCAAGTGATACAAAGTTGCGCTGATGATACAAAGTTACCCCAAGTGACTGTAATGCATTTCTTGATGTAGTGTATCTATTTCTTGGCGAATCACTCCTCGGCATTATCAGTGTGTACAAAATCTCACTGGACCAGTCAAACAAAAAAAAATGTATCTTCTCAGACGAACGATAACCAGTAACGAGAGATAAGTTGCAAACCCATGCCACAGAATAGATAAGTACACAAATGCGGTTCCTTTAGTGTAGGCGTAGCCATTTGTTGATTGGCTGCGCGAGGCTCTGGAAGTGTGCCTTTTTGTCTTATTGGCTCCTGCGTCCTGCTAATGATTCCTTATTGTTTTTAACTGCCGCGTGGCAAGTGAATTACACAACACTGATTGGCAAACGCCGTTGCGCCATGTTGCTGGCCAGTGACGCTATTTTGCTGGCGTGTTCGGCTGGAGCTCACGTTAGAAGGATCTTTTCACCTCTGTATTCTTACGTATGCTATTCCCGTTCATAGAATGTTGGAGTCTAACCAGCACAGCTACGTCAGAGCAAAAAAAATTATATATATATATATATATATCCATAATATGTTTAATGGTTTACTTGATACAAATAAAACTGGCTATACAAGCAGAGGAATTAGAAATATAACTGCCTGGCTCTGACAAGATGACAGTAACAAAGATGTCAACATACGTCGTTCTTAGACAAAAACTTTGAAACTAAAGAACTTAATACAGTGGTGGCTTTTTGTTGCATCTGGTGGGGGAAGAATTACTTTCTTGTATTTTCCTGTTTTGACATAGTCGATTTCAAACATTACGGTCACGTACGAGATAAAGTGTTATATCGTACATCGTACACAGTACTTAACAATCGCACACGTACGAGAACACTCCAATATCATTTGGCAACACTGGTGCTCCTACCAGAGGCCACGGCGCCTTGTGCGTCGTAATCGCCCCGGCATGCACAGACGTCTTTACTTCGTCCTGGAAAATAAAAAAAAACAGCTGGAAACGAAAAAAATAAAGGGGGTGGTAGGGGGGTTAACAGCCTCTGGGAAAAACCCTCCGCCTTTGAATATTCATTGCTCGCTCTTTGCGAGTGCGTTAACATGGAAATTCCAGCCTCCTTTTTCCACACCACGTCCTTTTGTCTTCTTGTCCGAGCTGTGCGCCACAAATTTTTTCCTCAGCTCAAGCTTGACTTTTGTAAATTGTTCCTCGTAATATGCTTCCAGAGTTTACTTCAATATATTTTTTACTTCTAAGGACAAAGACAAAGTTCAACGCCCTCTGCAACGAAAGTGTTTAATTACTTATTCAGTTCGATCACGAACTCTGACAATGTGCAAATTACGTTAAACTTTTTCACATTTAAGATGAAAGTTAAGTGGATTTCTTTACATCACTGCAACCAAGAATACATAAGTGCAGTATATGCACATTTTACAAATAAAAACTACTTCAAATATACCAAAATTTTCTGAAAAATTAATTTAAGCAGTTTTTCTACATTATACTTATTTTAAGGTAAAACAATTGTACTTTTTTCGTTGTAATTAGGGCGTATTTCTTCTGAATCCCTTACAAAGCACATTGTGCCAAAAATCTTCTGTAAAACAGGGCAGTCAGAATAATTACTTTGGTTCTATGTAAGGAAAATTCTGTACTAACTTGTATAACTGTACGTAAGAACTCTGTCCTGAATTTTATAAATATACTTAGAAATAATTTTAATGAACTTTTTAGAAATGTTTTATAATATATCAACAAAATAATAGATTATCCTCCTTAACGACGGAGGGCATGAGGGTAGCGTAATGTGCTTTCTAAGAAACCTAAAGCGAAATACTTTAAATCACATTTCTCAGGAAGGTTACCGATGTTGTAGCAGTACTTACCACCTAGCAAACATTTACAACTGCAGAAAATCTGCCGTGCCAACCTGTGCATTGTTCTACGCAGTGACGGCTGTTTCTTGGCGGCAAAATGTAATGACTAGAGAGACCTTCAGGGTTCCCTTAATTATTTGGTAACACGCTATGTTTCACTGATTTATACATACTTAAGTGCAATCCGTGATTTCTTTGGCTGCTGGCAAATATACGGTGTATTTTACCTGTGTGAGTGCATTGCAGTAGACTGGTTAATCAATCGCTGAGACTTTGTTATTGGAAGACACTGGAAAATAGCGAAAACGTTTTGAGCCATTTGAGCCAACATATCTTCGATGACACTCTGGCGAGTTTATCCTTTTACCATTGAATGATTAAGTTTTTGACTGAGCGCAGTTCTTTACAGGCCAACCACAAATCGTTACCGTCATAAGAAAGCTTCGTATCTCCCAAAACTGGTATTTTACAGAAGACGAAATAGCTTTAATTTAGAAAGCAATTTTTTTCTGTTATAAGCAAAAGTGTTATTATTAGTTTAAATACGTATGCTCTTCAACTCAGATTTGAATATAAATTTGCATTAAGAATAAAACGTGGGTGCACGAGTTTTCCGCTGTTTGAAACGTCTTTGAGGAGTTAACGAGGCTTCCGTTTTTCTGTTTGTAGATTATTTCTGAACATTCCTGGAGGTACGAGATTTATTAGTCGATCAGTTGTTTATTTTTATTACGGCGTAAAAACCTACAGAAAACAAAAATGGAGTTACGAACTTTACTCATGAGATTAATGAGATGTTCTGATTTATAGTATCATGGTCATTGGCCCAGTGAAATTGGGTATAGAAGCTTCATACGTGTATGACAGCCTACAAGGAAAGGAAATTGTCAATACATGTCCACAGTACGTAAAATCCCATCAACTAGTAAATTTTTCAAACTGAACTTTTACTTATATTATATCTATATGTATTATTATAATATTTCATTTGTTATAAATATGGATAAAAGCAGTGCCAAAACATGTGTGTTGGAAATAGTTGGTAAGAAATAGTTCTCATACAAAATATTATCAAACACAGTGCGCACAAATGAGGTGCGCCACTTAAAAGCCGGCAATAGATAGCTTCCCATCACACTTCAAAATTACATGCACTATCCAGAACAAACCGGGTTTAATTTATGTGTGAACTGGTGTAAAATGCAACACTGCGGCTATTGTAGTCCTGTTTATTACATGAGAGGCTGAAAGTCGCTCGTTTCCGCGGAATACCGGTGATACCTGACGCTACTCGCCAACTAATTACTCTCTTTTGTCGATAGTTAGCAAGTTACTAATTGAATTTCTACCTTCTCGGCCGTGGTCGCTGCATTGTCTTAAAATCGCGAGATTCCAGACTCCTAAGGTAAGCATGTTAGCTTCCGCCCCCTCATTTTTCCCGATGAACATAGTTAAAAAATCTGGACGTGTGAACGATCAAATTGAATAATGTGTTAGTTTCTTTATGTCAATAATATAAATATACGAGACATTACAAATGAAGTGGTTTTAATGACTTGCACTTCACACGACAGAGGGAATTCACTGACATGTGAGAGACATCATTCCACAGAGTACGCCCTACTTAGGAATACAGAGGTGAAACAGTCGCTCGTACAGCGAACTCCAGCCGCACCCGCCAGCAAAATGGCGTCACTGGCCAGCAAAATGTTGGAACGCCGTTCGCATATCAGCGCCTGGTAATTTACTCGCCAGCCGGAAGCCCAGTTAACAGGGAACTGTTCGCAGCACGCAGTAGCAAATCAGATACAATGCCAGTTCCCAGAGACTCACGCAGCCAATTGGCGTATTTGTACGCCCACGTCAAAGGAACCGCCACGCCATTCCGTCTACCTACTCTGTTATTAATCAGTGGTTTCCACATTGCAATCTGCGCTACGGGGGTGAACAATACCACCCGACCTCTGGGAAAATTAAAGTGTCGGTTCCGAGAATCGATCCAGGGTCCCACAGATGAGAAGCGATAATGCTACCCTCGTTTTAAAATGATTTATTGACAACAATGCTTTTATCTACTGTACTTTCCGCAAGAAGTATAATAGTGTACAGAGACTTAAGTGCGTATGTCCTTTTGGTCACTTTTTGGTGCCTCCACCAGTCTTATGTTTGTTCGTTTCGGATACTGGCACGTCACCCCAAATAAAGAATCTCATACATACAGTATTGGTTAAGCACAAGATGGAGTTTATTGTTATAATGACAATATACAAATCGCCTACAGTCACGTCTGAAGGACGTGACTAAAGAGCACTTAAAAAAGGGGGGCTCTGCTCAAGGTCTTTACACCAGAAATAGCTGTTTGACTCGCCACTGTTATAAGACACTTTGAATCGATTCGCTCAGGCCCGCTCCGCCGGCAAGATCACGTGGCGGCGGCGTCGATCGTCCTCAGCGGCCGCGCCTCGGCAGCCGACGTCCGCAGGAGTCTTTCAGCAATGGTGGCCCCAACCTTGTTGTCTCAGCGTTCATATCGACTGGTCGCGTGTCCTCGATTTCCTCCTTCCGCTTCCTTGGCTGACCAGCTCTCTCTAGGCGTCGTTATGTCTGTCCGTTTCCTTGACGGACATAACAAAACTAATCAGTGATTACATAAACACATATGTAAGAATTCACTAACTCTCTCTCCATCTCAGGTAAGTACATTTTTTTTAGCGTTGCAACCAGCTTTTTTTTTTTTGAAACTGTAGAAATATTAGTAGAACACAGTTACACGTGTCAGAACCAGTAAAACGTGTTTGTGTTTGATGTTACTGGTAGCAGATGTTCAAGAGTCTGAGGTAGTCTCTACAACGAATGCCGTCTCCCACTACATGAGGTGTTAAAAGTTGTTGACAAAGGAATACGCAGACGTTCGGAGAAGCATTGGTTTTTCTTCATTTCATATATTCAAGGTAACCCATTTTAGTTGCAACACTACACCACGACGGCACTCAAAAATAAATTAAGATAATTATTTATACGGTAGCCTTGAGCGTCTCTTGCCACAAGCATGCTAGTTTCGCTGATATTAGCCGGGGCATTGTGACACTACCAAGGACTTTGCTGGAGAGTGGAGATATCTTCCACTTGACTAACTCGCGTAACCATCCCTTCACAAGCAGCAAGTCTATTTTGCCCTCGTTGACCGCAGAGAACACGGAAGGACAAGGAATAGTAATATTTCTTGGACTGGTAACCAGATTTCCCTTCTGGGCGGGGGCCGGACGCAATATTGCCTCGTGATGAGCGTAGACTAATGAAGTTACCCACGGAGTATCTGGGTCTAGAGCGTGCGAGATAAAAGCCATGATGGGTTGGGAAAAAGGGTGAGGGGGTGGGAAGAGGAAGGGATTTGCATAAGAGAATGAAATGCGTGTCGGCTATAACGTGCTTTAATCCTATTGTCACTCGTCAAATCTTAAAACAGAACTCAGGCACAAGAGTTTGCTGCGCAATTATCTCCCCGTCGCTTCGTCAGCGCCATTTTCCTCCCAGTGCTCTTGTACACGTCATATCCCATTTACACCTTTTATCGTTCGTGATCCTTTCCGCAGTATCTTGTAACATTAGGGTTCTCGGTTCCAGTGTTCGCTAGTGCACCACCCGCACCCTTTCCCGAGTACAACTGTTCGATTTGCCGCGGGAACCACCTCCGGATTTTCTCATGCGTGAAACGTGGCGGACGTGTCGTTTTCCTGCAGGGTTTTCTCAATGTGCTTCAACGTCTCCCCATCCTTTGCATTTTTCCCTCGCTCCACCTCATGGTCTCATTTTTATGGCCGTGTTCGAATTGATCTTTTCCTTATTTAGTAATAAGCCATTAAGTATTGGTTTCAATTCAGAGGTTGTCTGCTGTCACTTGTTCACCAATTGTAACAACACATAAGACATTTTCACAGGAAAATATATTTTAAAGAAATTAAATGATTATATACCTGGAAATATCGCGTTTCCACTTGATGGCAAGGCTAAATTTAAAAGTTCTGTATACACCCCAGCTGCTGTCTTTTGTTTATTGGCAGGTGGCATCACGATAAGAATTTCATCTTGTATACTACACTGTATATTACATGTTCAGTCTCTTTCTACGTGTGTGTTAGTGATTCTCAGTGTCACAGGGCGTGTCAGAAAAACCGTAGTAAAATCACAAACATTACCAGGAAATACACGTGTCTATTCGAGCACCGCTTGAACTCGCAAAATTTTCAGATTTATTGTAAATGTAAAATTTTATAATTAATTATATTATTTAATCCCCAAAATACCTGTATTTATTTTTGAGCATTTCAAACTCAGTACTATTTTTTTATAGTGTGTTACGGTAATTGTAGACAAAGTTACATTTGTCCTAATGACTTGGAGCACTTATTATTATATAAAAAATGATTTTTAATTTCAAAACCACTTAATTAATCTCGTTAATATTTAGTAGGTTAAATCAATACTGGCGGTAATCTGATGATTTTGTTAATTGATATCTAGTGTTTGGTAAATCCTATTACATACTAAAATCTAAATAATTAATCACCAAATAAATCATTATATTTATGTATTAAACCAGGTCATGTGATAGTTTAGTAAGTTGAAAGTACCAATCGAACACGGCCTGTCCTACAGTCTGGATCCTATTTCTAAAGTTCATTATTGTGTGGATTTCAATCCTACACTAACGGGCATTCTCTATATACATATATCATTATTACTCTAGCTTTCCCTAAATAGGAGATTAATGGCGTATCTGAATTACTTGACGAGTTAAAAAATTTATTTCTGCTATCACTCTTTAAGGTGAATTAGTGGCTTCAGTCAGTGAAATACTTAGTAAATATAAATTTATATAATGAGCTTCTAAAGGTAGGTAAATCTGTAGACTTCACCACAAGCCAGTGCTTGAGGTAGGTAAATTGCAAACTTAAGGTTAGTTAGACCGATTTCCAATTTGTGCACTCGCCTATACATTAGTTCGCGATTTGACGTCACTTGTGTCAAAATCGCGTGTCAAGCAATGAATTGACGAGTATTTACATTAACACATTCATTCTATTATTTAAAAAAAGTTTGGCATTGTTTATGTATTCTCATTAAAATAATCTCTTTCAAAACCACTTTAATTTATGTTCTCAGGTGATTCAAATAAAAATTTTTATGGCCAAGACACGCTAATTCTTTAATTAATATACAATCAATGAATTGTGGGTTTTTTCTCTGGATAGTGATATGAATCAGTAATGACTTAAAGCAGTAGCACAATTTGCGAATCAGTTACCCAAAGGAAAAATCATTGAGTGAGACTGGCTGCATACAGTACCGCCCAAAATTATTTTCCAGTGTCAAATGTACAGGATTGTGTTCACTGTGACAGAGAAAGTTTAGTGAACTTTCGAACCACAAATTGACGTAGGTAATCCCCTGTCCAAAATCACAGAGTACTTAAAAATGCAGATGTGAAGCAGCTGCTTATACCGCGAGCTCCAGACGCTGGCCAGACCGCGTCACTGGCCAGCCAAATGTTGAGACGTTGTTTGCAAATTCGCGCCTGGTGACCTAATCGCCAGTCGGAAGCCCAACTAACAGGCAACATTCCGCAGCACGCTGTAGCCAGTCAAGAGACACGGCCCATGTAGCCTACGCCCACATCAAAGTAACCGCCACATCGTTTCGTCTATGTGTGCTTATCTACTCTGCGACCGGGCTAAAAATAACTCAGTTATTCTGGTACTTAACAGCTGTGATTGGCGGACATACACCTAAGACACATAAAAATTAAAATCATCCAATCACGAAAGTGAAGTGGATCTGACCTACAGTGTTTTGAATACAACTAGTCATGAAAACCTTTCGTGACACTCAAGTGTCTATAATCATTCACTTCGGCTGAGATCGTAGCTGGAACAAGCTGGTGTGAAAGCTGTCGGCCTCCTCGCTACACAAGCGTAACGCTCCAATGCTCAGAGCAGCTCCATCAGTTGGTAATCGAGGCCGTGACCTTCTGACTATTTTTACTGAGATCGCGAAACGCTGTGAGCTTTCTCGAAATCAGTGCATAAGACACACTGCACTCCCAACCCTTTAAGTCATAGAAGAATACGTCGTTTTAGGTGTTGAAACAAACATTCTTTTTATTCGGAACCGTACTGCTATCAGTGTGACGCCCTGCTAATATAACTAGAGCCATCTGTTTTTCGCGGAAATATTAATGCTCAGGCTATACTTCAACTTCGTACGTACAAACTTGCAAAATTTTCTCCGGCTAATTGGCCGCATATCTGTGTGGAAGACATTCTCTACTCGACTGGGCCAATCAGAATTAAGTTTTCCCGATACTGAACGTCGGTGATTGGATGGCAGACACCAAAGACGCTTGATAGCTGAAATCATCCAATCACGAAATAGGTTCTGAACTATCGTGTTTTGCAGTGCAACTGATGACCCTATACACGAAGTAACTAATAAAAATCTGTTTTTGCTTCATGTTAACTGGTAGCAGCTGTTTATGAGACTAAGGGAATATGGTCTAAAAACATAATTATACCTCCCACACATAAGGGAATTGCCTCATTGGACGCTTCCTTTGCAAAGTCGCAGATGCGGGACACTAACTGAGAGGGTTGATCTGCATAAACGAAAATAAAACCGAATCGGCGTAAATTACCCACGTCTGCCACTGCCCTCGTATCATGAACGTGTTGCACGTGACGGACACGAGGCCAGAACTATACAGAGCGAGGATCTGTTTCCAATGTAAGTTAGACTCTTTTCCTATAAGTAATCTTGACTATACCAATTCCTGCGGTAGTATGATTATAATTGTTCTGGGGTAAGGGCGTGGGGCGTCGGAGCTCGAAGCTGTTCATGCCCTCTGTCATTCCAGTCCGCCGACGGCCATCTTGTGAGACATTTTGGATATGGGTGACATTGACCTTGACCTCGCAACCACGATCTTGACCTCGTGCCCGCAACCTTGGATAACCTTGAACCCGAAAAAATTTCTTAATTTATTAACAAATTAAAAAAAAAAATGAAATAAAAAATCATATTTTTTGTAAAAAATTTGAAAAAATTTGTAAAAAACCTTTAAAGACCTACATGAAGGAGGTCCAGTGTTTGGTGGCGGGTGGAGCACACATCCTTCCAGCACGAAGATCAGCAGACGACTCACCCTCTTCAAATTTTATTGGCTGTTTAGTCGACCAACCTCCACTCCACCGTTATTTTTTGATCGGTTACTACATCTCACCCCTCCCCCTCCAATCCATAGCTCGACTGATTATTCGGGTCCCCCATAACCCCGTTCACCAAACAGTCGTCTTCGCTCCGCCAATTACTTGTCAGTAGAGACCCGGAAATGTCGCGAATTTATTAGAGGACGAGTTAAACTTCAGCCACATTTGCATTTGCGTTTCTGCCTCTATTGGGCCACAGTTTGTTAGATACGCCCCGAACTTATTTCGACCAATAACGAACCTACGAGAAAAATAAGGCTCGCATCCCGTGCCACCTGGTCTCGGGTTAAACTGGAGCAACAGCCAATGAACAAGTAATTGATGCTCAAAAGCACATAGGATTGTGGAGTCTAGTTTGCTTCCGAATGAATCCGCGAAATTTCCGGGTCTCTTCTTGTAAGCTATAGGTATAGACCTGAAAAATTCGCAAGTTCAATGAACAGCAGGCTACACTCTACAGTATTATGTACAAATATGCCGATATCAACTGCACATTGATTGTCTGCTGTCACAGTGGATGGCGACGAATGGGCCAGCCCTCTCCAGGAGGTGTCAAACACCGTGTGGACCAATGGCTGAAGTTTATTAACACTCGTGTTTTGAATTCTAGCATGTCCCGGAATGAATCCGCTAATTTTTCAGGTCTCTAGCTATAGGTCGGACCCCTCCGGCCCCTACCCAACTTGGTCGACAAACATGTAAGCCAAATATAATTATTTATTAATTCTGAATTACTTTCATGTTTTCTAAAAATAAACTTCCAATTATTGCTAATCTTCAATACAGATGATATCCCAAGAGGGCCAAGGTCAAGTTAAGAGGAGTTGGTATATATCAAACTTCCACATGGGTCGCACAATCATATCGCAAACCCGTCCCCTTATGCCCGACTCGGTTATATTATTGTGCTAATCTACATGCTAGAACCACCTAAGAGACAATTTAGTGAAAAAATGGTGGAATAAATCCCATTTTAATATATGGTGCATGAAACATAAAATTTAGGCTATTAGACAAATTTTGGACGAAGAATAAAGATAATAAATAAAGTTAGATCTAGCGTCCACAGTTCTAATACCAACCCAAGTTTCAGATCAATTTTAACTAAGTTTGTATTTAGTTTTCTGTCTGTTTACGTGCTTATACACACCCGATTGTTTAGATTCAAACAATCTCCATAGTTGAGGGAAGGTGTAGAGATCTGAGTTCGAAACCCGAAACTATAAAAAATATTAATTCACTTTCGGACCTAAAGAGTTCTGGTCCCTTTTGTTTGCATGATGTTTATATATATGCTTAANAAAAAATATTAATTCACTTTCGGACCTAAAGAGTTCTGGTCCCTTTTGTTTGCATGATGTTTATATATATGCTTAAAAGTAAATGAATGGGTATAAAATACATAGAAAATGTAAGCGAAAAGAGAAATCTATTGTTTCTAACAAGTCCTATGTGAGAACAAAATGGCTCAATGGAATTGTTTTGCTGTCAGTTACGANGAGAAATCTATTGTTTCTAACAAGTCCTATGTGAGAACAAAATGGCTCAATGGAATTGTTTTGCTGTCAGTTACGATATATTATGTTGTACTAAATTCTCAGTTTAAAAAAAGCGTTTAAATAGAAAATGAACAGGCATCAGTAGCTCAGTTAACGTTCTGGTGCCGTTTTGATTTTGATATTTTATATTTTGACTAGAAACGCCTGTACATTTATTCGACTTGTAAGAGTGGACAATTGTTAATTTGACACGTTCTCCTGATGGACTCGGAATCGATATTGCTGGTTCTTTGTTAACTGGACACGTTTGATTGAAGTCTTGCGTAATTTCTTATTTCAGTACATCATTTATGTTGCCTGCCCACAAATTACAGAGTTTCTGTATTGGAGTTTCCTAATTCTGATTGGCTGAGTCAACCAAGAAACTTTGTGCACAAAGACTCGTTGCTAATAATTAAGGAAGGGCGCCTACTTTTCGCGTAAAGTCTGCACCACTAGTTGTACTTTAAAACCGGTTAGTTCAAAACCAGTTTCGTAGTTAGAATATGTGAACTGCGACACGTCTGAGGTGTTTTCCAGCGAATCACGGACTTTCAATATCCGACTTAGTTAATTCTGATTGGCCCAGTCAATTAGAAAATGTCTTCTCGCACAGGCACGCCGCCAACAGAAAAAGTAAATTTGCAAGTTTGCACACAGTGTGTTGAAGTACAGCTGGCGCAGAAATATTTTCGCGGAAAACTGATAATTAGAGGCCTTTTAAAATTCATGGTTGGTAAAAGGGGGGGGGGGGGACAAGTTAGACTTCAAAGATTTGTACGGTTTGTTTTACTTTCGAAAATATTTTCTTTGTTTACTTGGCACTTGCTTGAAGACTATGAACCAATAACAAACACGAAGTAAAATACAAGGATAATAACAATAGGTGTTCCACTATGTTAGCATGTAGCCAATGAGCAGTTAGTTCATCCTTGCTTTAGTTTACAAACTATTGTGAGGGTTAGTCTACAGGTCACTGAAATTGCAGATTTTCCCGGTGTTTACCAAAAACCGAAGGAAAACTGCACGTGTATTCGTAGGATATTAATGTTTATCCTGCGCATAAACATTCTAGTGAAAATCAGGCGTTTCAAGCGATAGTTTTAACAACCAAAGATTCCTTAAATGGAGCTACAGCGGAATAAAATGTTGAGACAAGCGGGAGTGTCCCAAGAAAGGCCGCCGGTCAAAGGCAACGTCCGCCACGTTTCCTACGAATGAAAATCCGAGTGTGACTCCATTGGGATTCAAATCCTGATCGCCTTGATTGTAGATGGGTGGTTAGTGCGCTGTTCACTCGAGCGTCGTGGTGCTACGCTACTCCGAATAATATATCGCATCGAAAGTGGCAGAGTTTTACAAAACAAGTCACACACGTACTGGAGTAACAAGCATCCATAAGACGTTCCAACAGCTTGGATGCCATATCTTGACGCCAGTTACGTATTTTCTGGCAATCGCGGAGGGTATAAAGACAGGTAAAATTCGTACTTGGCAACGAACGTATCTGTAATACCATTATGGGTGCCATGAGCTATATAATCACTCTAGTGTATTATAAACATGGAGAGTGCTTTTCTATGCCCATTTCTCCGCCAACAAACGCTTCATGTATACAACTATGTAAAGCCAGAACATTATTGTGTCTCTTCAAATAGAACCGTGACAATCTGTGCTTATTCTATTAGCGAAATGCATAAAATAAGTCTAACATGCGGTCTTCACGAGTGTGTCGTTGGGACAGCGAGACGTCTGTATGGGCGGAACGTTTTCCGTATTGTAATTTGCCAAACAGAAAGATGTTTCAGAGAATATGAAAACGGCTGAGAGAAAGTTGTTCACTTGCCAAACGAAACAGGCACGTTGATAGCGTAACACATCGGACATGGGGAAGCCGCCAATGTTCTGTAGTAATATATCATACTCTTACAAGTCGCCTGGGGCGAAACCGAGTTCTGTGGGGATGGAGGTCTTGATAAAAATATTATAACTAAATTATATTTCTTAATTTATTTACAATGTTATCAAAATATTATACGCACAGCTATAATTTAAACATTAAATTGCCTATCTCTACTATTTCACTTATTGCGCTAGCTGTGAGTGCAATATGCAATGGCAATCTAAGTTATAATTAAAGTATTAATCATACTGTCTTTACACTAGCTACAGTCACTTAATCCTCACTTTTTACTTATGCATATAATATTGAAATTGCCATTGCCATACATTAACATTATTTCAAATGTCTGTTACTCACACATAAGTACCACTTTCCCACAATCTAGCAGGTCAGTCTCACACTTGAGCCTATTCTCCCGATGCTCGCTGACCACACTCTCTGGTCGCCGCGTCGTCGCTCATCGTTCCGACGGTGTGTCAAACACGTGGCGCTAATAGCCATCCAAGTCTCCAGATTCTCTGCTCAGAGACGCACTGCAACTTATATAGCTGAGCCGACCCAGCCCAGAAGGTTCTCCACACCACGAGTCTCGCTGTGGAAGGAAGGGAGGTGGTAACCATATAAAACTCACGCTATGACTACCCAAGACATGTAATCTCCCGGGGTCGGGAGCATGCCAGTATTCTGCGGTGACCCTTTTGTAACCCCGCCTTCTATTCTCGAGTTACCGGTGATGTCACCGCTCGCCCGACGAGGGAAGGGGACAAAGGCGAGCGGCCACATGTAATAAACAATATGTAAGTGATTTTCTTTCAGAAAATAAAATACTGTGGTAACTCCTGTGGCAGTGTTCGTGTCACCTGTATTTTAAAGGGGGTTAAGTAATCTGAAGTCTAAATTCTTTAGCCAATAAATTTAAAAATAATTTCAAAACTACCACCATTCTGATCTCCGTCACTAATTAATCCTTCCGCAACACGAAATTCATTTGACAATGATCTAGCAAAGAGTAAATACTGCCCCATTTGCTTTGTAATTGTTCTGTAGAAAACACCAAAGTTAACGAATAACAAGGGAGTCCATTTTACTCGTACTCAACACAATGCGCTACTGTTAACTTTTATCACTGTGCGGAACCGATCGCACATCTCTATGGCGGTACTCCAATCTGCAGTGTATTTGTTAAAGGAGCAGATACGGTCGACATAATTGTGGAATACATAGTACCACGCCATAGAGCATGAAGGGATATTAGGAGCCCAGATTCATACTATAGCATGCAGTATAACTAACCTAACCAAACCAAAACAAATCGCAACTGCTCTGTATTAAAAGGGCGTGGGGCAGAGATAAACTCTAACTAAGATAATTGGAATTTACAGATTTCTGGAAGACAGTACAGGAACCCGAGGAAGAGAAATAATAAGGCAGTAATTGTTGCCAACTTTGTAAACAAATATTTTGCTGAGTGATGCATTCCTGCCGAGCTATTTATTAAGCTCCAAATTAGTACATTTCTTTGCGGCGCAAGATATCATACTAAAAGTAAAGAGTGAGTATAAAATAATACCCCAACTTTGAAGGTATATAATATCAAAACCAAACAACCTACAACCTTGATTGACCAATCAAATGAACCGTGGAACTGTGAATTTTGTTTACCATACATTCATAAATGTTCAATGTGACCACCATGAGCAGCCCGAACAACATCTACGTGATAATCAAACTCGTTCCACGCTCTTGTCAGCAGTGTTGGCTTTCAAAGATCAGTCAAAACTCAGTTGACATGCTAGTATTAATTATTGTCCCATGCACACTTAAACAAAGTTTTCTTTGTAATGCCGATTCTCCGTTAATTTGGGCGCCCTTGAAATAAACCTTTTACAAAAATCCAGCCTTTAATTGTTTAGGTAAAAAATGAAGCAGATAGAATTCCAACGAAGATAGCTGCGAAGTAAGAACCAAGAAGTTACTGTCATAACTAATGAGACTACTTTCCTCAACGTGGGTGTAATTAATTTTTAAATAATTTCTTAATATATAAGTTGGTAGGAAGTAGTTGACTTCTCTTTGAAAACAATAACTTTAGAAATGAAACCTGAAACTTACGCAACAATAGTGAGACAATTACAATCACACACGTGTCTTAGCCGGGACTTGAACCCAGAAAACCTCGTACTATAAGATAGCATACCATCCATTGCATTACGGAGATCGGATTCGGAGAATAGACTTCGGATTTAATCAATCTAATAATTTCGAAAGATAGGGTTTACTGACTTAAAATATTTACAGGACCTTTATTATGAAAATAAGAGACTGAACAACATAAAACATGTAAGTTTACGTGGCCTACCGTAGCGCTACTTGTATGAACAATTTGATGGATATCGGTTGTTTGGTCCCTGAGATATGACACAAGAAATTTTATTTTCTTATTTTATGCTAATGTACAAAATCGCCAGAAGAGGAGGCTCTAATACGATGCTTCTAATGTATACTGTCTGCATGCAAAATTTGGTTGAATTTGTTTAAATAGTTTAATATATATGTCAAACTTACCTAAATAATTTATGTAGCTGCCATTTGGAAATCGTCTTAACCCATTTAAATCACGAAAGTTTACACGACCTTCTGTAGCATTCATGGTGTACACAATATGGTACATATTTATTTGAAATGTTCCAGTGTAACATTTGGTGGGAATAAGTTAATTGGTCCTCGAGACATGGCTTGATACCTCCATAATTTTCATGTGGCAATCTTCATAAATGGAGGACAAAAAAGTAATCTAGTTGTAATTTCTATGATTGTATACTGCCAATATCCAAAGTTAAGTTAAAATATATTACATAGTATCGTAGATTTCGCCCATCAAACTAAAATTATTTCATAGTCGCCATTCTGAAAATAAGTGTGTTCTACTTTTAAAAAAATATTTATTATAATGGCCTACCAAATACATCTTCACCAATTTTGTAAGAATGGTTTGATTGTTTTCCGATATACGAAATAAAATATTTTTTTTTATTGTTAGGGATATCTTACAAAATGGCAGATAAATTAGACTCTGCATGGACAAATTTGATGGTTGTAATAGGTACTCCCATAATAAAAAGTTAAGTTGGAATTTGTTTCGTTAATAAAATATATTCTGCTAAAATATTTATAATGCAACCATTTTGAAAATAAGTGCCTGACCTACACAACACATACCTGTTTACACCACCTGCTGCAGTACTATTTGTAAGCCAAATTTGAAAGTAATATGCCAATTGTTTCACGAGATATGACAAAAAGACTTTATTTACTCGCATGGCGCTAACTTACAAAATGGCTGATAAAAAATTATCTACATTCATAAAGTGAATGGTTGTAATATCTACTGCCAGCATACAAAGTTTAGTTGAAATTGATTACATGTTTTCATAGCATTGTAAGCTAAAAAGGCTATATGGCCACAATTTTGAAAATAAGTCTTTAGCATGCTTAAAACATAATACTTGACATCATCTGCCTCAGTACTACTGGTTTGCCAAATTTGATTGGAATTGATCAATTCTTTCCCGAGATATGGGTTTAAAGATTTTATTTCATTAGCATAGTGCTAGCTTACAAAATGGAGGGGAAAAATTTGATCCATTTAGATACAGTTGATAGTTGTAATATGTACTGCCCGCATACAGAGTTATGTTGGAATTGATTAGATAGTTTCGACGATATAGCATTCCAAACTAAAATAACTATATGGCAATCATTTTGAAAATAAGTAACTAATAAAGTTCAATTACTTACGTTTACATGACATACCATAGTATTACCTACATGCCAAATTGGGTGAGAATTAGTTGAATTATTTTCAAGATATAATGTAAAAAATTTATTTTTTAAATTGGTGCTATTTCCAGTGTCAGACCAACAGCAATTATAATCTCAAAATTTAAATCTTACACAATGGTCTGCCAGCATACAAAATTTGGTTTAAATAGGTTTGAATGGTTACCAAAATGATATATCTCCCAAAAAATTTTAATGGCCACCATTTTTAAAGTAAAAGCCTGACGCATGATGCGTCCAGCCGAGAAGAGAGCGACGATTTCACAACCTGCCAGAACATGTCTAAAATGCTCATACCGACATCGCCCGAATTTTCCTCCCAATGATGCACGTGCTAGGTGATAGAAAGAGGCGCTCGTCAGCGCATGAGGCTTGCTTCACCTGATCGACGCACGCCGAAGTTTGACGTAAATCGGGTCGCCAATGACGTAGGGAATTCCTCGAGGGGACGGGGATATAGCACAGAAGGGAAGTGGAGAAGTAAGTCAATCCGGAGGACTCGAGAGACGCGGGGGTCGCGCCAGACATCGCGGGACAGGCGTCGAAATCGCCGAGAGACGACTTCGCGAGACGAGAAGCGAGAAGGAACCAGCATCCAGTGGCAGCTCAGTTAAGTAACCACGCCTCCAAATCCGACAACTTTTCCCCGACGTTTATAAACTAAAACTCTGGCCTGTAGGCCTCCAACGGGTAAGGGAAGGGAGAAGAAAGTGGAACCCAAGAGTACAGTGTACCATACCTATATAATGAGTGATGTAATGATGCAATAAATAACTGTTTAGCTAACCGAATCAAAATTCGAAGTGTTTAATAGCCGCCTGATATCACCCCTGAGTATGTGTCAGTTCACTACGCAATAATGTTGACCAAGCGATCTAGCGCTCCATCATCCTGTAGAACACATACAGAGTGGAGAGCAGACAGTGACATGTCAATTTGGCGCCGCAACGCGTGGCCAATTTGCGTCTGTAAAGATGCAAACAAGAACCCTGTCTAAAACCCCGAGATTAGGAGAGCGCATTCTCTACCTCATAGCCGTTATGTCCGAGAATTCCGGGAGTCTTTGTAAAAACCCGGTGGCGCCCTCACCAGACGAAGCAAATCTATTAAATTTATTCAATCCGCCCACAAGGAATACCGACCGGCGACGAGCGCGGAGTTTAGAAACAATGCGGGTTCAAACACCCTGGGAAAGGAGCGAAGCCAGAAAGTCCGAGACAACACCAGATAACCATCAGACACAGAGCACCTTAAGAGGGGACCCAAGGTGCATTGTGCTGCTATGCCACGGTACAGGACTGTACATGGTCCGGTGCAGCACTTGCCCCTGGCGCCACTGTAACGGGTTTATTGGCTGGCCAGACAGTTTCCGGCCGACACGAGGGACATAATACAGATGCTTCGAGTGTCAGGAACAGCAGACACACTGTGACTTCCTGGATTGCCCGGGACACAGCACACGCCGCACTCAATGCGCTACCTGTACACAGTAATTTTACAATGCGTGTTTGGGGTGGCCCGAAGAAGCCGAGGACACGAATAGCTGGGGTATGCCAAGGCAGGACGAACTGGGAACTCCCTTCCAACCTGGGCCGAAAGACCGAAAACCGGGTAGAAAAGGAGCGAAAGATAGCAGAAGAGGTGGTATTACCGGAATTCTCAGGGAGACCACATGAGGACCTGGAAAAGTTCATAAAAAGTTGCGAACGCGAATTCCAGGCCGGGGGGATTCCCAGTAAACGATGGATTCACAAAGCACGTGAGCAGTTAAAGGGAGCCGCCCTCACCTGGCGGAACAGGTATGGTGAATTTGTAGTAATGTGGGAACAATTCGTGACCCGCATGAGCAGCAAATTCGCAGGGGAAGACGTATTAACGGAGCTGTGAACTGACTTTCATACGCAAAAGCAGGACCGCCGAGAGAAAGTAGAGATTTTTATCCGAAGGAAGGCGCAGATATATTCACGTATTGTGCCAGATGGAGCAGTGGCGGAGGGGGTAAACATAATCACTAAGCTGTTAATACCAGCCATACGGAGTGCTCTGTGATACCCGCGGGCCACACAAATGGAGGAACTGGTAGAGAGAGCCCGAGAAGCGGAGACCGATTATCACCAAATGTGTAAAACAGATGTTACAACACGCCTGCCGACCGCCCCCTCGAACGCCCGCCCAGTGTGGATAACCGAGAATAGCCAAACCGCTAGAAGCCAAGGTGCAAACATACCCCTGTGCTGGTACTGCCCTGAGAAACATTTTCATCGCGATTGCCCTAATGTGAAAGCCCGCATAACCGCCAAGAGGGAGAAAGCTACCTAAGGGTCCTCCCTTGAGACAGGGAACAAGAACCGCCAGAAGCGCGAAGAGCCGGGAAATGTGCGCGCTGGGACTGCGAGTCACCCGTCGCCCCCGGCGTAGACAAAAGGGTGGGGAAAATTTTAACCCTGATCGATCCAAAACCAGAAACACCAGCTCCACAGATCGAAGTCAGAATCGATAGCCTCCACGTTAAGGTGATCCTAGACACTGCCGCAGCCGGGAATTTTATTAAAAGCCAGCTGCTAACCCCAGAACAGAGAAAGGGAATGAAAAGAAATGCCCGCATCATTCATATGGCACAAACTGAGTCACGATTAATGATATAGAGGAGAATCACGTTGCCAGTATCCACAAGTGTAGAGACGATAGAAACTGATTTCTTCTACGCTCCACACTTAGTGGAAGAAATTATTCTGGGACAACCATGGCTGACGAGACAAGGGTGTATAATTGACTGTGGGCAAAAGCGAATATATTTAGGCAAACAAGACAGGGTGGCTAAAAAATGGGAGGCCCCGATAAAAACATCCCAATCACAAGAAATTTGCGACAAGGAGGTGAACCACCAACTAAGAGACTAACAAACTCCAAGCACTGTTACAGATCCTGAACTCACATGTAACTATATTCGAAAAATTCACCCAGTTAAAACAGACCATGGCCATCCAACACGAGATATGGGTAACCGACCCTCGCCCCATATACTGCCGCCCAGGTAACCCGTCAGCCGGACGAAGGAAAATTATCCTGGACCAAGTGGCCAAGATGAAGGAGCAAGGGATAGTAGAACCAACTGACTCACCATACAATGCCAGGGTAGTGCTTGTACCCAAGAAAGACGGAGAACTCCGGTTTTGCGTCGACTACCAGGCTTTGAATAATGTCACCTATCCCATAGCTCCCCCCACCATCAACATGGCGAATATGCTTCGTGACCTAAGGGATGCACGCATATTCTCCACCCCAGACATGCGCAGTGGATGCTGACAAAAACCCAGTACACCCAGGATCCCGGAAGTATAAAGCCTTTACCACCCGAGAGGGCGAAACTCTGCAGTTTCGCGTAATGACCTTCGGGCTGAAGAATGCACCCTCCACCTTCCAGCGGTTAATGTCAGCAGTGGTACTGACAGGCTACAGCGGACAGTTTTGCTTAGCATACCTGGATGACATAATAGTGTATTCCCGTACATGGGAGGAACACCAAATACACCTGAGAAAAGTGCTGGAACGCTTTGAGCTCCATGGGCTTACATGCCGAATGGAGAAGTGCCACTTCGGGAAAACACAGGTCGAATACTTAGGGCACCTAATTATCCCGGAGGGAAATCATCCAAAGGCGGAAAAAATGCGAGAAATCAAGGAGGCCAAAGTACCAACTAACCGAAGACAACTTAAACGGTTTCTTGGGCTATGCAATTGGCTCCGCGCCTTTATAAAAGATGTCGCCCCCCTTATGACCCCGCTCAATGCACTCCTACCCACAACAGCTCGCTGGAAGTGGACTGAACAACATGAAAGCGCCTTTCAAAAGTTAAAGACACAATATAGCGAAATAGACATGCTCTATTGCCAGATACCCGAGTTCCCCCTAATCTTGCAAACGGACGCCAGCGGGACTGGAATGGGCGCAGTCCTATATCAGGAGCAATCACAAAATCAGCGTCGCGTGATAGCGTTCGCCAGCAAAATGTTGAACAAGACCGAATGGCTTTACCACAGTAATGAACAAGAATGTTTTGCCGTAATCTGGGTCATTCGTAAGTATCGGTACTACCTGGAAGATAGGCCCTTCATTCTCCGAACCGACAACATGGCTCTTACCTGGCTGAGAACCCGGAGTAGCGAGCGGGCGAAATTAGGGAGGAGGGTGCTGTTCCTAATGGAATTTACATTCACGATAGAGCATTGCCCGGGATCTACTAACGAGCTCCCAGACGCGTCATCCCGCCCGCCGCAGACAGCTGCAGAAGAAAGAGTAGCCGAGGACTGGGAACATATGCTACATACCTCCCCCCCCCCAAAGCGACTGCAGCGCTATACCCCGAGGTTACAGTTGATTAAGTTCCGCGAGAACAGAGAACTTTTACAAGACCAACAGCAGGCCTATCCCGCATTACCAGGACTAATAAAACAATATCCCGACGGGTTCGAAGGAAGAGATGGCATCATCTGGGTAAGAACACCCCCACGAACAGGTCAGTGGAAAATCTGGGTTCCCAATGCACTACGGACCAGCATTTGCGAGCACCACCATGATCACCTCCACGCGGGACACCCGGGGTTTCACGAGACATTAAGGGCCCTGACCGACCGGTACACCTGGCACGGAGTCAGCCGTGGCGTCAGGGAACACATAGCCCGATGTCAGACGTGCAGTGAAAACAAGGCTTACCCTATACCGAAGACGCAATATACGCCCAGACCACCGGAAACCCACAGACATTATGGGCCCCTATCCCCGGACACCACGAGGGAAAAGGTATCTCCTGGTCATAACAGACCAATTTTCCCGGTTGACAGAAGCATTCCCGATACCCAATCAGGAAGCGAACACAATCATTCGACAGCTGGGGCGGGAAGTCTTTCCCCGATGGGGATACCCGAAGTGTGTATTAACAGACAATGGATCCCAATTTATGGGTGTGAAATGGGCAAAGGCATGTGAGGCATGGGGGGGGGTGGAAAGCTGGACGACCCCGACATATCATCCCCAGGCAAACCCTACTGAACGCCTGAACCAAGAACTAAAAAAAAAACATGCGCATTAGGACGGAGGACAACCACACACAGTGGGATGTGGCACTCCCGGAAATCCTATACACATTACGATGTTGGTACAATGCCGCCCTGGGAATGTCCCCCAGCCAACTGATCTTGGGGGTACAACCTCCGACGACCTGGAGAATGGCAGTGGGAAACGGCGGCTACAGAACCGCCCACCCCCGAAGAGATAAGAAGGGCAGCTATCAGGAGTACAGGTGCTGCTAGGAGAAACCAGCAACGATACATTCTAAGTAAATACCCAGAGCAAGCAGGCAGTGGACACCACCTGCCCGAGGGCAGGCACATACTATTATGTAACCACCCCTTAAGCCGAGTCAGTGATAAATACTGTACGGGATTTGCGCAGAAATGGGAAGGGCCATATGTCATAATCGGGTGCCAAGGTAATGAGTACTGGGCGGAGGACGAGATGGGGAAAATACGGAAGGTAGCATGGTACCAGATACTCCCTATAACCGAACCACGCGCTCAGGCCCCAGGGGAAATGCAAGAGATGCCCCAGAAGAAATCCACCGTGTACCATTCATGCGCCGAATAGCGAGCGAGGAGGACAGCGAGGAGGAACCGACAGAGATACTGGAGCGAGCGCGGCCACGCCCCACAGTGCGGGCCTCGCCACAACAGTTCTCCGCCCGGGTTGCGGGAGCGCCTGGTCATGTCAGGCAAGACTGGAAAACCGCGCCGAGCCACGTGAACGAGAGGGAGCGAGCAGAGAGAGAGACATTGATACGTCACAGTTTGCTCTCCACTCTGTATGTGTTCTACAGGATGATGGAGCGCTAGATCGCTTGGTCAACCTTATTGCATAGTGAACTGACACATACTCAGGGGTGAAATCAGGCGGCTAATAAACACTTCGACTTTTGGTACTTAACTGAGCTGCCACTGGATGCTGGTTCCTTCTCGCTTCTCGTCTCGCGAAGTCGTCTCTCGGCGATTTCGACGCCTGTCCTGTGATGTCTGGCACGACCCCCACGTCTCTCGAGTCATCCGGATTGACTCACTTCTCCACTTCCCTGCTGTGCTATATCCCCGTCCCCTCGAGGAATTCCCTACGTCATTGGCGACCCAATTTACGTCAAACTTCGGCGTGCATCGATCAGGTGAAGCAAGCCTCACGCGCTGACGAGCGTATCTTTCTATCACCTAGCACGTGCGTCATTGGAAGGAAAGTTCGGGCGACGTCGGTATGAGCATTTTAGACATGTTCTGGCAAGTTGTGAAATCGTCGCTCTCTTCTCGGCTGGACGCGCCATGCG
>NQII01008069.1:5496-32088 GCA_002778355.1 Clitarchus hookeri | reverse complement strand
CCCCCCGGCAAATGCGACATGGAATAATCTGCCAGAAATTTACCAAGGTTGAATATCTGTATCGGTTATGGTTCTGTGCGGCACATATGTGGTAGAGCGCGTGCTGTGGCCCTAGGCGGCCGTTCTAACCTCCCCTTCGCGGTGGCTTGCTCATTCATGTGTCCCCCGTGGACAGCTGACTCCCTCATCTCTCTACTATCTTTGCTTTGACCTACTTTTGGGTAAATACCTGCGAAAGTTTAATGGCTCTCTTCGCTTCTACGGCGGAGTGGGTGGAAGGGTGGTGTGCGGCGGAACCCAGAATGTTTTACATTTTCACATTACATAACAACCATAAACACTCGCACATCCTATCACTGGTCGGCACACAGGCCTGTCTGAACAAAGGCAAGACACACAATAACACTCTACTCAGTTCACTATGGCCTGGGTTACCCCCACTGCTCCAGTGGCAACACGCGCCCCTTAATGCAGCTGGGGGCCCTTGTTCCTAATTTACATGTGGCACTTTATTTATGAGGGCTGGTAGGCCCCTCAACAAAAAAATTCCTGGCGGCCTTTGACACCCTCTCTTATCTCAGCTGAGGCCTAACTCACTAATTCTAACCCATATTACATTAACAAATATCGGTCACTTAACACCAAGCAAACCTGGCGGTAAAAAATTGTGATAAACAATATATAAACATCGATAAACAATAATAACAACACTCAAACCTTGTGGGAAAACCACTCGTAAGCAGTTTGTTACCTCGGTAAACAGTGAAATAACTGTTGATACACATTGGTAAACAAAAAGTAAACATCGGTAAACAGTGCGACTGATCTCTAATCCTAACACATACTTAACTAATATCCCTTACTTAACAACAAGCAACTCTTTGGCGGTAAATGACTGTTAGACAATATACAAGCATCAGTAAACAAGCGTAAAAAATTTAAAAGGTGGGACACACCACGCGCAGACACACAAACATACACACACAGACACACAGACAGGAAAATTATCCCATAAGACTATCTTTCTTTCGGAAAGTACGCTAATAATGTTCCGTGATTTAAGTTTTTGGTCTAAATTTGAGGACTACGAACGTATATTACTTAGTTATTTATTTTATTCTATTTGTATAAAACAGTATCAATGAGCATGTTATTTACAAACTGTTCACGGATAACTCAGCACTTTTCAAGCCCGGCTTAGGATTTAATATTTCTTCTCACTTTTTATTATTCCACCTTGTGTAAATTAACGTTACCATTGGGCTGAGCACTTTATTCATACGCCATCCACGCACAGAAGTGCAGGAACTCTAAGGAATGTAAATGTGTTATAAATATGCAAATATATACGCTTATATGTGTGTACAACAAGAAATGTAAAACATTACACTATCAATACGTTAATTGTTGAGAACTATTTTTATTAGTTCACTGCAAACTTAACGACCGTCAGCGTCACAACTGCTGGAGGGTGAATTTGCGGGGTTCGTAGTGCGACCGACGAAGGGAGAGGTAGCTCAGTGCGCAGCCTGACGCCGTGCTAAAAACATAAGGCTCAGTATAATCAGTTGCACGTTTGCCGATGAGCGTCGAATGTTTTTGTAACAGTTTGTACACAACCAGACCGTCACTAATATCAACTGCAGCCGGTTGTGCCATGCCGTCGGTCGAAGCGCGGGCATCTAGGAAGGCGAGCCGCCAGTACTTGTGGCGCCTGCATGCCACTGTGCAAAGGGGTATGTATAAGCAGTATGTGCGAAGTTATGAGCGCTAGCGGCGTATGGTGAAGTGTTGCAAGGTAAGCTGGTGATTGCTCAGTGCTGCACACACTTGGCGCACGCAGCAGGAACCAATAACAAGAGTGGAGCCGGGAGAAACTGAATGTGCTGCGGCCACCCATGAGAGAGCAGCGAGGCACCCATTACACACGTACTGTGACTTCCACTGCACTACTACGTTTAAGTGGCCGATGTGTAAATTAGCAAACGAATAGGTATAGCACAGAGCAAAACACAGCTTACCTTGCAACAGTTCACCATACGCCACTTATGAGCGATGAACAGCCCTTACACTTAATGGACGCATGAATGAAGTCATCGGGTCCATAACAGCGGCGGAAGGATATACAATCACCAGAAAATAAACATATAGCAGGGGTTTCAAAAGTGCTTAGTTAACTGCGAACGGCATGCAATCATAAGAGTCCAGCAAAAACGGCAAGAGGTGAGTACTAGTCAGGCTCTGCGGATCTTTACCACAAGTAGCCTCATTCACAAGTAACCTGCAGGTTGAAAACTCTTCAACTCCCGTCTCTTTTCCAGTCACAAAAGCTAGCGAGACTGAGAGGCACAAACAGTCCTACAAAAGAAAAAATACTATTATGTCACCGACGCTGTGGTACAAGCAGACCACAGGAAAAAAAACTGGGAGAGAGAGAGAGAGAGAGAGAGAGAGAGAGAGAGAGAACAGAGTAAATTTAAAATACGTTTAGGAAAACAAAGCGCCTCTAATTCCTGGTGTTCCTTATTCCTTGACGTCTACAAAGGCTCGCGGCCACAAAAAAAAAAGAAGAGAGAATCGCATTTTCACAACATGTCGTTAAATGGGCAAAAATGATCTTTGAAATGAAAAAACAGTAATGTAGCCGACAGTCTTCACCAGCATGTGTTTATACGATAGGAAAATATTTAAGGGCTATTCGTTTCGTAAAAGGGGTTACAACCACAGTATTTAAGCAGTGTAAGTAATGTAAATGCAAATCATAGACAAAACTAGCAGAGGGGCACTAGGGCCCATGACCCTCTCCCCCACCACTATTCCACCCTCAAACTCACAATTATGTCTATTCTTCATCACAAGTATGAAAACAACATTACTTACGAACAAAATTTTTAAATAATATGCATTTTTGTAAATATATAGTTTACCGTTCATACATATCACGGAGTTTCTGACAGTGCTAGAGGTAACATGTTTAGTTCAAAGTAATCGTAAAATGGTAGTTGTTTTATATATATAAAATTGTTTGACACCGAATGATAACTTGAATTTTTTAATGTTCCACGTAGACAAAGACTACCAAGGTAGCTGGAAGACTACAAATGGTTGGGGTATTTAATCTGATTGTATAAATGCATATTTGGTTATAAAAATAATATTAAAATTTAATTCGCTAATATAATATTACCAGTAACTTTTAACAAATAATGGAAATACGTGGAATGTTTGTACCCTCCCCAAAATCATGCTGTTGTTACGCCAACGGTTATAATAAATATTTATTCTGATTTNACGTGGAATGTTTGTACCCTCCCCAAAATCATGCTGTTGTTACGCCAACGGTTATAATAAATATTTATTCTGATTTTGCATTTGTTCATGGCACTATTCTGTCTGACACAGACTGTTCAGAATGTTTCTATTTTGCCTGCAAGCAGATCATGAAACGTTGCGCCATGACATACTCTTGATGTCATCTCACAAATGCTCTACAGTATACAAACACCACGTCAATGTATCCCGCACATGTAAATATTCCTGGCATGTTTACATGACAGTCGCGAGCACACATCTCAACAAACTGAGGGACACTGACCAGTACAATGTTGTTAGCTGAGCAGGCGACGCCGTAAAGGGGTAGCATTATCCCAGTGTGTATGTAAAGGTTTTTGTCATGGCCCGGCCTCAATTGACACAAGAATTTCATACTGCGCAGTAAAATAAACACCATGTAAATCAATACTACGAGCTGCAATCGCGCATAACGATAAACAGGGGCGTAGCCGGGAGAAAGGCTTCTAACCACCCCTCCCCATATTTGACAATTAGGTTGTAATAATTAGTATTACAGTTTTTAATCATTCTTTAATTGAAATAAAAATTCGCAATTGATGTTTACTATGAAGCATTTTATTATANGTATTACAGTTTTTAATCATTCTTTAATTGAAATAAAAATTCGCAATTGATGTTTACTATGAAGCATTTTATTATACCGTGAGGCCGTTTTCTCCTAGAATTTGTCCCAATTATCACACGTTTCAGCACCGCTGATGCTGGTGTACCCTCCCTGCTTTCACTTATATTCCCAACCTTTCTCCTACACCTTAAGCATCCAAAATGAGACATTTTTCGCTATGCCACTGATTGGGGGGAGGATTATACGGTCACTCCTGTGGGAGGAAGAAGGCTGGGCACTTGAGGCGGTGTGGCAGTACTATGCTATAGTAACCGAGTCCAGTCTTCGTACCGACTTCCGGAATAGATGGGTGATGCGTCTCTTATAGCCTCTCAACATCCATGGCAACCCAAGGCTTCTTGCGCCACCCCTGTTTAAACGAATTGGACTCTGCCGCCCGTACCCTATGGGAATCAGCTTCCTAGCGGCTGTATAGAAGTATCTGCCGTGATGGCTTGGGCCGATAGTTAGTACCTAGGCCCGACCACTTGGCGGGGTGTTGGACCTCTTGGCATGCAGGCCATTGGGGCCCAAAACAGGAATTTTCCTGTGAAGAAATTCTATGTATGGTAAAGGACGCGTGTCTGACGTCAGCGGGGCCCAGCCTTATGGGCGGCGTGGCGAGTAACGGCGCTCGGTGAAGAAAAACCAGGGTATAAAACCGGACTAGGATGACGGTACCCACAACCTTTCGGAGGTACCCCGAGTCTCCCTGCCCGTGGGTGGGGTCCTGGCGGTCAGGCATTGGAAAACCCATGAGTGCCATGGAAAATAAGAGGTAGCACGAGATGATCTGTTTGGCCCATACGGAGGTTTTCTCTGTTGTACGGATCAGGTGAGGTTGGACTCGTGCTGGAAGTGGTTGACTCCGCATGCTGGCGGAGGCTCGGAGAGATTCTTCCTCTTGTTGAAGAGCTGGACGTGAACAGGGCATGTTCCGGGGGCGTCCCCGAGATGACGTCAGGGGTGTGGATAGTGCTCCGGCCAGACCACACGCTTGGTAAACTGAGTGCTAGGATCTCAGACCTTGTGGTAGGACATGCTCGGTGCGATCTGGTAAATCAGATCGGGGCTACGCTCGGTGCGGCCTGATGAACAGGTCGGAGCTACGGATTCGGTCAATTTCGGTAAGCGCTGGTCATGTTTACGTTGAGAGGGCGTGATCCCTCTTCCCCACCTACTGGGAGGCCGGGGTGCGAAATGGCCGTAATGGCTAAGAGCACCCCGTTGAGAAATAAAAGCATGGCTTCGGCTGTGTTATATATATATATATATATATATATATATGCCACTGAGTAAAAGGAGCTCCATAAAAATAGCATTAGTTATAAAAAGAGTTCAAGTAGGTAGAAAAAGTGTGTTCTAGGCACAGGCGTGCGTAGACATTTCCATTAGGGGAAGCCACAAAATTTCATGTAGCACAATCCGAATTTAGAAATATGTATTTGTGTGCATGTGTGACCTTCATACACACACATGTGCGCGCGCACACAGACATACACACAAAATAGAACTGATTCAAAGATTCAGATTTTTTAGGTTATGGCTACACAAACAGTAAACCAACGCAAAAAATGTCTGGTTGTTCTACTTCACTGAAAATGTAACTGAGCAAGATTGGAAAGTCAATGTTTCCCAACATAGTAACACATCCTGCATCCAACTGTGCTATCTACAAGAGTCGTAGTTGTACAACATCTGTATTACGTATTGATGTAAACAGAAGCTCAGTAACAATAGGGTGAGTGGTTTTTCCCATTCTATGAGAAGTACAGAAGCAAGAGAAAATCAGTAAATTTATTGTCCTGAGCTTTTTGTCTACCATTCGTACACCGTTGCTCAAAGGTTGGTTGCACTTGTTCAAGACAGCGATATTCGGACTATACCGACGTATTGACGAAATTGCCATATTTGAATGGTTACATTAGGAGGGGGGTTGGCCCATCTGGGCAACACTGTAGCCCTATGGTTCTAAGACAAAGGAGTGGGTATGCTTATCTGCGGACCGTCCGTCTACTGTCATGGATTATACTACGGCAGCCATTTTTATGTTCTTGACCTTGACCTTGGGGTGTCACCCATCTTGTTTATGGTCGCCGTCTTGTTTCTGTCCGCTATTTTGTGTTTGTCCGCTATCTTGTTTTCTCCCTTTTCCGCTCAAACCTTTCCATCCACCCCTCAAAATGTATTGATTTTCCCTCGAATTTCCCAATTTTTCCTCACAACATCTAGAAATTTCCCTTTAAAGTCATAGAATATTCTCGTAAATTAATTTTTCATTTTTCCACCATTGCAGTTACACATCCTCCATATTGACACCGCCTAAAAACATACCTACGATGTTGAGTTGCAAAATAATTTGCAAAACTTTTTCACATCATCCAGTGCCTCAAAACCGCCAAAAAAATTTCAAAACCAATAAAACTGAAAATTGTCAAAACTATCGATTATTTACAGGCATAATTATATATAAGTAATGTATTTGATTGTTTTATTTTACTTTCAAAACTTNCAAAACTATCGATTATTTACAGGCATAATTATATATAAGTAATGTATTTGATTGTTTTATTTTACTTTCAAAACTTTCAGAAAAAATACATTGAGTGACGTGTAAATGGATTCGTATTTTCAAGGAGAATTCGATTATAACGTCAGAATATTTGATTATATGACTATGATCAGCGCCATATTGGATTTATTAAACATACGGTTGTGTTATATGTCCCAGTGTTATATATATATTTGGACTCGTGGCGTGGGGGTGGTTCTAACACCAAGCGCCTCAGTTTCTGAGGTTTTGAGACGCCGGNTATATATATTTGGACTCGTGGCGTGGGGGTGGTTCTAACACCAAGCGCCTCAGTTTCTGAGGTTTTGAGACGCCGGATGATTTGGCAGGTTTTTTATTTTCCAGCTTAACATCGTAGATATGTTTTTAGGAGGTTTTAATATAGCGGACGTGCGGCTGCAATGATATTAATAAGAAATATGTATTTACTAGAAACATCTACGATTATATAGGGAAAATTCCAGATGTTTGTATGGGAAAATGGAAAATCAGAGGAAAAAACAATACATTTTAAGGAGTAAATAAGTAATTTTAAGGAAAAATNTTTGTATGGGAAAATGGAAAATCAGAGGAAAAAACAATACATTTTAAGGAGTAAATAAGTAATTTTAAGGAAAAATTGGAAATTTTGAAAGAAAATGGCTAAAATAAAATAACGAACAAAAAAATGGCGGACAGAAACAATATGGCCGACAACCCAAGGTCAATAACATTCAATACGGCCGCTGTTACGTCATCCAAGATGGCAGATGGATGATCATAAGATACGCATACCCCTTCCTTTATCCTGGAAAATATTATTGCTATATACTAGCTCATATAGAATTAACTGATATAGTTATTACTGGAGAGCGTTGGTGTTTTTAACACTGAATGTTATACTACGTTGTCAAGAGAGAAACGTTTTTATAAAACAATTAAATGTGTGTATTGAATTTATTCTGTGTATAGTTATTTTTTTCGGTTTATTTCTGGGGCATTACATCACGTAATAAATAAATTTTTTTTAAGTGACTAAAAAAAATCAATTGTACAGGAAGTAGGTAATATATACAATGAAATCCCGCTACCAACTATACCAACATTAATTTATGTGGTACTAAATAAAGCAAAATAAACTAATGAACACTTTGAGTGTTAAATTAATTATAGCAAGGCCACTGTGCTTGTATGATGTAATGTGCGTATTTATCTCTGCAAATATATGTGTACTCTTAATGTAAATTGTTCCCGGTTTTCTACGCTAGTAAAGTACATTGGTCACTTCGCGGAACATTGAACATAATAAGTTAAAATTACAAAGAAAAAATACGTAATTTTGTTGCCGATTTAAAAGAGCTAGGTAAAAAGCACGCTGACTTTGAAAATACCGCCGACCTTCCGTAGCAAAGAACGCTACGACGTCGTTTTAGGAGTCAAGGACCACAAGATTACAAGTTCGAAATGCGAAGGCGGGGGAAACAGGAGATCCTCGAGAAAAACCCGCCAACCAAAGATTAGCACGATTCCCACGTGCGGAAATCCGGGAGAGACCCCGTCGGGAATCGAACACGGTTCGCCTTGGTGGAAGGCAGCGCTCTAGCCACCGCACCACCAAGGCCCCATATGTACGCTAAGAAAATTACGTTCATACTACAGAGTGGACAAGTACACAGAGACTAAAGGGCGAGGCGCTTCCTTTGATTTGGGCGTACCCATTCTCTGATTGTCAGCACGAGGTTCTGGGAACGGGGCTTGTTTCTGACTGGCTATTTACTGCATGCTGCGGAAGGTTTACTATTGGCCGGGTTGCTGGTAGGCTAGTAGGTCTCCACGCCGCTGATCTGCGAACGGCGTTCCAACACACTAAAAGAACAGCCAACAAAATATGTTTTTGTATAGGGCCAAAAATAGATTTAGTTGCCAGAACAAACATTTTTGCTGAGTAAACAAAACTTGGAAAGCAAACAAATTAATTTTAATTTAACAAAATACAGGCTTGACAAAACCTCTGAGTTTGGTTAAAAGAAATTAGACTTTCAACAAAATATTTGGTTGAATCAAATGTGCATATTTGTTTTGCCACACTTTTGATTGCTTCGTTTGCAAATAGAGCTCAAGAGTTTTCTTTGTGGCATTTACTGAATTTATTGACGGTTAATAATGGTAAAAACGTCCTAATAAGGCAAGTTTAAAGGGATACTAAAAAGTTAAAGCTGTATGACTTGAAATATTTATTTACCCAANGAAAAGCAAACAAATTAATTTTAATTTAACAAAATACAAAACCTCTGAGTTTGGTTAAAAGAAATTAGACTTTCAACAAAATATTTCGTTGAATCAAATGTGCATATTTGTTTTGCCACACTTTTGATTGCTTCGTTTGCAAATAGAGCTCAAGAGTTTTCTTTGTGGCATTTACTGAATTTATTGACGGTTAATAATGGTAGAAACGTCCTAATAAGGCAAGTTTAAAGGGATACTAAAAAGTTAAAGCTGTATGACTTGAAATATTTATTTACCCAAGTTGTCCAGTATTTGAAATGTATGTATTTTTTAACATTCGAATTTCATTAGTAGCTAGTTTAGATGAGGTTACTGAGGCGTAGTGCCTGAGCGCAGGAGGTCTAGGTCCTAATTTCGGTTGCACTTCAATTATTATTTACCTTAACTGTTTAACGTAGAGCCAAACAAATTTTTATTTGCGGAAACCAAATCACCGTTTGGGGCAACCAAATAAGAACAAAGTAATTTGGTTTCAACAACAAAATATTTCATTGCCCCTATATAATAAATTAATTTGTTTGCGCCAAACAAACTTTGTTTGATTCAACAAAAAGCTTTTCTCAGTGCATGTTGCTAGCCAGTGGCGCCATTTTGCTGGCGTGTGCGGCTGGAGTTCGCGGCATAAGAGGAAGTTTCATCTCTGTGTTCTTGCCTGTTCTGTGCTCATGCAGCGAAACGGCTGGCCCGACAGAGGCTAGAGAATAACCTCTCGACATTGCTCGACATTTCTGAGCACCTATTTGAGATCGAGTAGTCCGGACTCCACCAAGATCCACTTTAGATCCTGTGCATAACCATGCCACGTAAAATTCGTATATATATATATATTTGTTTTTGCTTGCGGGAGAGAGTGTGCAATAACGTAGTGACTGCCAACATCGCTCAAAACATTTCATACCTCGATGATGTTTCGCTTCCGAACTTTATAAATACACACTAAAAAGCTAGCCGAAATAATGAACATTTTATCAGTGCCACAAAAATATTTATTTTCTACTCGTACTTACGTTCGGGCCGCCACTCAAGGACAGATAAATGATAACCTTGAATATTAAACACATCGAAAAAGCAGAGAAAAATAATTCCGTTATCGTTTACTTTTTTTACAAGGTGTATTGGGAAGAACGCCGCTTAACTAGGAGCGGGTATCATAGCCCACGTTGTCCACCGAAGACTCAAACTTTAATTTACAAAAATTATTTAAAAAATCATACCATGGAAATAAATAAAACCTGAAAAAAATCGAAAGTCATCGGCTTTCAGGCATCTCCACAGTCTCCTATAGGCTTCTCGAGCTTCAGATATTCGTTCAAAGGCAGCCACCCATGTGAACAGCCAGGTAGTAGACCTACATGAATCGGTCCTAGATTTCTTGCGGGAATGTTTCTGGCTCAGTCTTCTGCGTAGCGTGTATAATAAACTGGCATCTCATATGTCCTCAAGTGAACTTGCTATTGTTTTTATAGTTCCTTAGTTATAACATTAATTTAAATATACGCTATTAAAAAATGTTTATACGTCCACGAACATGTTTTGCAGATGTACAGTTATTATCTCCCATAGTGACGAAAAAAGGAAGTCGAGAACTTTTCCTTATTCCGAGTAGCCAAAGGTTTTAGGTATGAACGTTGCCGAGGTTACGCGGAGTTTTCTTTGTCGCTGTAATCAGAACGTTATTGTAACTGTGGTAGTTAGTAAATTCATATTATTTATGCTTGTACTTAACGACATTAAAAAGTTGCTCAAACCAACTTAAGGCGGCACACCACACACACTAAAGTTACCAGAAAATGAACATTCGTTAAAACTAATTTATTTCATTCAAAGTTTCAAACACGATACGTGAGTTGCCGACTTCCGTTGAGAAATTAGTTTTGTGTGTCGGCTTACGGCGCGGGGGGTTTCAAGTTCCAAACCAGTGTAAGGCATGTGAGTATATTTGTATTGCTTTTATCAGTTCTAACTGCATAGGAGTTGAAACTCGTTAATACAAAATTATAAATTGTTTATAACGATGGGCTGAGATATATAAAGTAAGTGTTCTAATTTTACTTCTTAACAAAAAAAATTTTATATTTTTTATTACTTAGTCATACTTAGCGAGGCACTGACATGACGAAAATCAAAAAAATTATTTTTAACGCCACTTCATATACCGCGAATGCAGAAAAACTAAAAAGTCTCGATTAGCCACAGTTCCGCGAATTCACAGATAGTTGAAAGAAATTTACAGAAAGTGCGTTACTGAGTAAATGGAGCGTCCCTAATTTTAATAGGATTAGTCAATAACTGTTACTAGCACTTGTTTATTATTGACAGGACATTTAAGTGTATTAACTTTATGCACTAAATGAGTGGTTCCTAACCTGGGGGTAATTACCCCCTTGGTGGTAAAACCGTCTTTCCTGAGGGGTAACGAGCAAGATGTTTAGCTAAGGCTATTTAGTGCGGCGCCACACAGTGGGCATTAACGCGACGGTGGCGTCGCGATTCATTCCCACTTCCCGCGGCTTCGAGAATTAGTATGAAGTGCGACGCGATTCACTGGCCGCCTCCCTCGCTCACTTCGCTTCCGCCCGCGCGCGTACTTACCCCTGCGCGCCACGGCTTTGGTTTTCTTCGTTCGTTCAGTCAGTCGAGCAGTCATTTACATCGAATACAGACGCGTAGACTTCACGCCGGATGAGACAGGCCAACCAGTAGTACGCTCTCCACGTGAATTAAGTTTCGAAAACGCGCCCAATCAGGTAAGTGGGTATATAATCTTGAAAATTGCAATAAATAAGAAATTTCAAAAAGAGTTTTAAAAATTAAAATTATTTTTTTAAATTTTGAAAAATGTTGAAAAAAAAATTAAAGACTTACGTGCAGGAGTTTAGAGGTTCGTTGGCGGGTGGAGCGACGAAGACCAGCCTTCGACGACACTCGCTAAATGTTATTGTTTACGTGTCACACTTACTTCTCCCCCTCCAACCAATCGCCATTTTTGTCATTTGTTAATTCGTCACACCCCTCCCCACCCTACAATTGCTCGACCAATTAATCGTCCAATATGTCCATCAATTTTTCAGTATTTTGTCAAATCCTACCATCAGTCTCACTATCTTTCCATCAATCTTCCATTCTTTCGCCCAATCTTTCCATAAGTCTCGCAATCTTTCCATCAATCTTTCAGACATTCTCGCAATATTTCCATCAATCTTGCAATCTTTCCGCCAATCTTCCAATCGTTTCATCAATATTTCTCCCGATATTTTGATCAATCTCGCAATCCTTCAATCAATCTCCCAATCTTTCCATCAATATTTCCACCAATCTCGCAATATTTCAGTCAATCTTCTAATCTTGCCAATAAAGATTTCCTTCTATCTCGCAATCTTTTTACTAATCTTTCGGTCATTCTCGGGTCCTTTCCATCAATATTTCATCCAATCTTTCCCTGAATCTTTCGATCACTTTCGCAAACTTTCCATCAATCTTCCAGTCTTTCCGTCAATCTCCCATTTTTTCCATAAATGTTTCCCTCAATATCGCAATCTTTTCGTCAATCTTCCAATCTTGCCAACAATCTTTCGATCAATTAATGATGGAAATATTGGACGATTGATGAATTGATGGTCGAGAAGAGCGCGGAATATAAGAATATCACCCGATCTGCTCTCGTACATTTCGAGTCTCAGGGGTTTTACCCTAACCGTTTGCGAATAGCATCGACGACAACATAGGCAGTCCAGCTGGAGTCAATGATGGTACCACACCAAAGACTAAAACGGAATGCTGGTCGTAAGCATACTATTAAACGTACACTTCATCTTTATATATACACTCCAATAGCTCGCTGATCCGAACTGGTATTCGAAATTTAGGCAGGGTGTTTAGGTTTGTGGGGAAGTGTATATGTAATTGGGAGCACGTTCGACAGTACCCTGCGGAATATGATGGGAGAGACGAACATAAAAATAATAACTTACCAAACTGAATGCTGAAAATGCCAGGGAAGAGAGTGCGATGTCGCCTATCGCATCAGGTGAAGAACTGTGAGGTGGCATACCTTCAGCTACATTAATTATCTGGAGAAGACGAGATATCGTGTGACCAACAACCAGTCACGAGCGAGCAATGTGATGTCATCATGAAATCATCAGTGCAGCCTAGTGGTAGTGTAAATGGGTATAGGTTGATAAGGGGCAGGTAGTCGAGTGAATTCGATTAATAAGGTGGTGTGATATAAACTCATGATTCACGGTAGGGGTAGTTGGGTCAATTGGTGGAGGGGATAGTTGAATTTATAGTCAATTGAATATCGTGGTGGGGTGAAGAGGTAAAATAATAATTATCCAATGGAAAACAAGCTAAATTTATTGGAGAGGTGGGAGGGGGTTGGTCACCTGGTGAAAGGGGAAGGGAGGGGTGTGTTTAATGAAGGTGTGAGTAAATATTGAGTGAGGAGTAATGGAAGGGGGTTGTATGTGTAGGGAAGAGGGGGAAATGGGGACTATTAAACTACTTATACAAACTGGCAGTGATTGGATTGTGGAAGGGGGAAAAGGAGTTAATGAGTTGAGAGATTTGGGGTGATCTTAATATCGAGGTCTTGAGAACTTATGAGTTTATAAAAAATGGTGAGAATGGAACAACGACGGGATGTAAGGGTGGGGGAAATGGGAGATTCCCAAGAAAATCCACCGACCAGCGTCATCGTCAGGCACGATTATCATATGGACGGGGGTAAAGGATGGCGAATAAAAAATTTGACTGTGAGGGGAGCGGGTGTGTTGCGAATCTAAGGAGATGTTAGAGGGGAGCCAATAAAGATGTGTGGTGGGTTTGGAGGGTGTAAAGCGACCCGACTAATCCGTCGAGCTATGTGTTAGAAGTGTAGGAGTGTACGTATTAACAAATTAAAAAATATAGGCAGGTTGGAGGGGAAGGTTTAATTGTTCGACATATTAAAGAATACAAATTGGCGACAATCAGTCGACTGCTGATCTTCGTGTCGGGAGCTCAGTCGCTCCACCCGCCATCGAACTCCTGATATCCTGCATGTAATTCTTGAAAAGTTTTTTTTTTTTNAATTAAAAAAAAAATATTTTAATATATAAAATGTGTAGAATTGTTTCATATTTCATTATTTTAAATTTAAAGGTTAAATTTACTAGGGTCAAGGTCAAAGGTCAAGGTCACCCAGATCCAATACGGCGGACAAGATGACCGCCGACCGGAATGACAGCATGAACAGCTTTGAGCTCCAATCCACCACGCCATTGTCCCGAAATTTGGTTGCGTATGACCAAACAAACATATACGGTTTATTCAACTAAATATTTTGATGTCATTCAAATTTTGTTGGCTCAAAACCGAGGTTTTGTTAACTCAAATGTATATTTTGGTAAATGATCAAAATAATTTTGTTGTAGCAACTGCACATTTTCTCGACCATATACAAACACGTATTTTGTTGGTTGTAGCAAAACTTTCATTGTGTAAAGAAAAAAGGGAAAGACTGAAAAAATAAATAATATCAAATCATCACGCTTGATAAAACGATGTTTACCTGCTAAATTACTGTACCTCTTTTAAAATAAGTTTGCACTCCAAGTGAAATAAGTTACTGCTGTGCAGAAGAAACGTTTTTGTCCATGTAATATTTTGCGTCCTCGTTCAACATACACAAAGAACGCAAGGCCATTTCCATATTTTGCAAGTGCTACCCAGGCATGGAACCTTGAAACAAGGCCTGCTTTCTAAACACAATCATTCTTTGCAAAGATAACAATGTGGCTCAGCTTTATCTGATAAAGTGAGACGTGGATGTTGCTCGTCTGAAGCGAACGCCAATGACACATTCCTGAGTGTGTCCACAAACCTTGAAGTAATAATAATTCAGATAAGCATCTCTGTTTCGCAACAATGCAGCAGATTTGCGCTCGCCTTTAAATTCAAGGATATCTGATAGCGCTGTTCAAAACCTTGAGATAAAACTTGCGAGACGTGGGTGACCTTAACGGGTAAAATTTAAAGGTCTTTAATATAGTTAGTGTCCACGATGGCGTAGAAGTCTGACTACTCTCCTTCCATTGCGGTGAACCACGTTCGATACCCGGCAGTTTCTCCCAGATTTTTAATTGTAAGGAAAGTGTAGGAGGCTGCCTTTGGTTCGTGGGTTTCGTCAGGGTGTTCCCGTTTCCCCCACACTTGTATGCCACAGCTTGTCCACCTCCCCTCGCCCTCATATGCGCTGGAGACAAGTAAACTTCATAACTCCAAAAAATGGTATAGATATTCCTTAACTGCATGATAATACAATAATGTAAATTGTGGTAAAATTAGTAATAAACTAATTAAGTATTATAAAAAACAGTGTTCCCACTTTTTATGTGTTCATTAAAGATGGTAAACGTACATAAACCTTTTTACATTCGTGTGTAAGAACTGCAGCTATGAAGTAACAACGCATGCTAATTAGAATGTTTATATATGGTTGCATATCTATATCACTCAGCAAGTATAACCTAACATTCTCTTACCTCACACCACTTACACCTCTCTTTTTACTGTAACAGCGGTGAAAACAGGGTTGCTGTTTCTGCTGCCTCGTTAAAAGTTGTTCTGGGCAGGCTGAAGCACAGCAAAAAGTTATTCTGTAACTTCAGAAACTTTACATATAAACCTATATACATACCAATACACATGCACGCAGACACAAATGTATATAATACAGCAACCCTATCCCTGGGCCATTTTCTTCCTGAACGTCCAAAACAAAGTTTTAGTTTTCACGTAAAGAACGGACAAGTTAATTTTCAGTGACTTTACAATTTTATTTAGTCGAAATGATAACACAACCTTGGTTAAATTAATTTCGTTTACAGATATCAAGTTAATAATCGCTGGAGTTTAACTGTACTACTTTCATTGTCTTCGTTTGGCAACAGAAAAATACTTGGTAGCAACAGCAACTTCATACATCGCAAGTTACAGTTACGGCTCCTTTTCAGTCATAGATAATATTGTTTTAAGCGGTAGGGCGTATTCAGGATACAGTGACGCGGCGCGACGCTGTATTCTGTATTAAACCTCCGTCGACGACCGTCGACGGAGGTTTAATAAATGTATTCACAACTGAGCGACATAACGTCAGCGTCCACCGCCGATGCAGTCCATGATGTTATCTAATGTACGAGTTAGCAAGTTCGTTTTTTCGTAAACAAAATACGTACGAAAAACACATTTGCGGGTTTGGTCTTGACAGGTGTTTATCGTGTATTGTATGTCAATATTTGTACAAATATCTGATGATTTGGAAGCCAGAATATGAAAGAGAGTTCAAGCTATATTTAAGACAGGTTAGGAGTCGAAATTGCTATAAATGAGATGTGCGACTAACAAATGAAATCAGAAGAGTACAGTGCTTCTATGAGCTGCTCGTCGAAGCTTTACTAGTCAGACATTTAAAAATTGGAAAATACACATTATTTATACATTTTAACTTTTAATTACAATTTATTTATTAATTATAATATTTAATTTATAGTCAATATGAATAAAACAGGGAGAAAATAAGTGTGATGGCAATGCCTAGTAAGAAATACTTCTTGTGTAAACTATTCTTACACTGAGTGCGCATACGAATGCGGTGCGATGTCCCTTTGGTGTAATTTTCTAGACTTGGTTCAACTTTGCCTGCATGAGGCGGAGGAGTATGCTGGAAGTAGAACTTTACCAGGGCTTCAGAAAAGTTGAAGATAATCGTAAATGGACTATACGTGAATTTCGCGTACGCATTTCGCAGCAGCCAAGACTTCTCTGTCTTTTACATACTCGAGACACAATTATTTATTAATTGACTGCTGCCATGGTCATGGGTTTCTTTCCCCTATTCCCCGTAGTCAGAAGCGGATCCAGAGAAGAGTTCACAGAGGACATTTCCCCACAAAACCCTCAAAGTGACTGAAACTGGCCTGCGAATTATCTAAAATTAAACTAAAATATTGTCGTAATTATTTGAAAAACTGATTTAATTTGTTTACAGATTCCTAAAAATTGTGATGATACAGTGCTTCCCTCTCATGTAACGAATCGAGAGACTATATCTACAAGGGACCACGGTGGTCNCACAGAGGACATTTCCCCACAAAACCCTCAAAGTGACTGAAACTGGCCTGCGAATTATCTAAAATTAAACTAAAATATTGTCGTAATTATTTGAAAAACTGATTTAATTTGTTTACAGATTCCTAAAAAATTGTGATGATACAGTGCTTCCCTCTCATGTAACGAATCGAGAGACTATATCTACAAGGGACCACGGTGGTCTAGTGGTCAGACTGCTCTCCTTCCACCTAGGCTAACCGGGTTCGATTCCTAGCGGGGCCGTTCCCGGATTTCCGCATGTGGTAATCATGCCGGACAATGACGCAGGTTGGCGGGTTTTCTCAGGGATATCCGGTTTCCCTCGCCTTTGCATTCCGGCGCTTCTGCAAACTCACCTCACTTCACCCTCATCGGCTCTCAAGACCTCGATGTTAAGAGCCACCGAAATCTCTCCACTAGATCTGTACCTGCAACATAGGGAAGTGACCCCCCACCTCCCTCCTCGCTAAACAAAGTCTAGCTAGATTATTTCCTGACCTCTGTTCATCATGATACTTAACAATATTGTTGGAAGAGTGAAGAGTCGCTCACGGTATGTAACAAAACAAACTATGTTTGAATTGTAACCTGCTACGCTACAAATTTTTTAGAAATTTATGGACCTCGTAGCTACGATACCACTGAAAAATTAACTGCAAATGTAGACTTGACTGTAGTCTAACGGGTTCTCACGTAGCTAAGCTAAATTATCCTTCCCATTTAAAGGCACACAGAATCGAAATGAAAAAACCTGTTAAATTTTGCAGGCACATCCGATAGTTTGGTTGTTGTTAAGTGCCCTGGAGAAAGATCCAAATAACATTAGCTGCGTCTTGATGTGAAAAAAAAAATCCCGATTAATCTGGCTGGTGCCTAGCAAGTACGTTTGCAAACGGTAATTGACAGAAGACGTCCTGTAAGTTTCCGCGGCGGTGAGCTGGGGATTCGTATAGTAAAGTTCAGAGAAAATAATCGTCGCGCATCTCTGAGAGAGAGAAGATAGGNTCAATTTGCCAGCAAGTAGCGTAAGTTTCCGCGGTGGTGAGCTGGGGATTCGTATAGTAAAGTTCAGAGAAAATAATCGTCGCGCATCTCTGAGAGAGAGAAGATAGGGGAGGCAGTGTAGGGAAGGGCTTTCCCGAACGTATGCCGCCGCATGAAGGGAAACCACGTGACACCGCTGGCAATATANGAGGCAGTGTAGGGAAGGGCTTTCCCGAACGTATGCCGCCGCATGAAGGGAAACCACGTGACACCGCTGGCAATATACACACCACACTGATAACATCGCCTACTACCACTCTGTTAAATACCGCTCTGCACAACTTACTTTTTTCGACAGGTAATATTCACGCGCGGAGCAGCTCTCGTCTCATCCGCTCTCGGCCGCTGTCACTACTGAACTGAAGAAGCCCACCTCTTCGCGCAGCGGCAATTGACTCTCCCGACTTACCGGACCCGTTTTGGTCTTCAGCGCATTATTTTCTCATTTAGAACCACTCTACTGTATCTTCGCTTCTGTATTCCCGGCTATTCTGCGGCTTCTTTCGAGAAAGTTACGCGGTCGCCTTTTCCATTGAAAATCGATTCGCGACTGCACCCACGTCTTCCGGCAGCTGTTCCGCTAAACTAAAATAACTCCGAAATCCAGTTCGAACGTGCGGGATCTTGGTTCCAGAGTCCAAACGCGATTCTCGCAGAGGTTATTCGGTTCGCGTGTACGCTAAGGCTGCAGGATACATAAGTACAGAAGTCAGTTGGTGTGGTGGTTCCTTTGATGTTGGCTTACTCATTCGTCGACTGGCTGCGAGATGCTGTGGAAACGGGCCTTGTGACTGAGTGGCTAGTGTGTACTGCGAAATATTCCTTATTGGCTGGCAAGTAATCTACCACACAGTGTACTTGTTACAAACAATTATTTGGAAAGTAGTTGCCAAGGAGTTTCTTATAAGGCTACAGTTTAAATACTGTATATACAACACCAAATTTTAGAAAACATATAAAATTGTTTTTCAGCTCATCGTTTATAATAAACTTGAAGTCTACAACACTTGATTGTTAACGGTTACAACAGTATCTTCGGCAACTAGTTTCCATAGAATTCCTTACACAAATACAAAAAAAAAAGTACAGTGCAGACTTTGATTGGTGAACGGGTGTTCTGACATGTTGCAGGCAAGTGTCGCCATTTTGCTAGCGTGTGAGGCTTGAATTTGCGAAATAAGCTGTCGTTTCACATCTGTATTCTTGAGTACTGTGTGCTAAGACATCACTCTCTTGTAAGGGGAGGATGGTTGGTTATCGACCACTCCAGCTTTCTTCAGATTACGAATGCAGAGCGATCAAGCGGTTCGGAACCCACTCCATTAACATCACGTCATCTATAGCCTTTGTGTGGTTAGCCTTTTCAGTCACAGAGTCCGTGTAAGGGATGTTTCACGGAGGTGGCTTTGATGGGCTGAACTGTATACAGACGTAAACAGCGTCCAGTGAGTGAAGGAAGTTATCATTCGTTGCTGAAACTTACATTTCGTAGTCTCATATTAAGATCGAGTAACACAAAGGGAAAAAAANAGGAAGTTATCATTCGTTGCTGAAACTTACATTTCGTAGTCTCATATTAAGATCGAGTAACACAAAGGGAAAAAAAACATGTTTTTATTGGGTCCCGATATATAACAAAGCGTTGTACCAATAATCGTAAAGTTCCGGGAAAACATTTGTTCGTTGTAACGCCTAAAGCGATATTCACAACACAGCGATGCGACACGACGCGGCGTGGCGTGACGACCATTAATTAGCCAATCAGAGCGCTGTCGCCGGCGACGAGCGACACGAGCGTCGAAGCCAACACAGGTGTTGGATTTGCCGGCGACGACATTGACGAGAAGAAGAAGGACTGAGTCTGCCATCTTTGCATTGCGAGTATAATTTAATAGGTTAGATTTAATATAAATGGGCTGTGATTATGTACTTATGTTTCTTTTGGCAAAATGAGGTATTGACATCTGCTTTNGTTAGATTTAATATAAATGGGCTGTGATTATGTACTTATGTTTCTTTTGGCAAAATGAGGTATTGACATCTGCTTTAATTTTCGTTTATAGGTTTTTGCGTTTGTTATTGAAATAAATTCAGAGCAGTATCTGTGTTTATTTTATTAATTTTTATTATAGTTTATTAGAGTTTTATGGGCAAGGTTAAAGTATTTTTGATAATACGAGGTAGACGTGGCTTTTATAGGTTTATAGCATACTAGCGAACCGGCCCGGCTTCGCCCGGTAACAATTTAGTTTTTACAGCGATACTTTGAAAGACAAAAATGGTTACTGTGGGTCATCTTTAAAATATAAACATATGCTATTACAGACTTTTCTGTAGATCTTTTTGAGAGCTAAAATTCTGTATGGCAATAATTTAATGTATCTGTTACGGTTTAGCCAGCGCAAGCCATGTAAGCGCCCTAAAAACTGTTGTTTACGACTTGATTACAAACGGTTCGACATTTATCTACTATCCTTACATTAAATATAAATGAATTATACACCAAAATCTTTTTCAAGAAATTTTCTAAATTATGTTGAAAACCGCATCAAAATCCATTAAGTAGTTTAGAAGTACATACTAAGCGAATACACAGACAGACGCGGATAAGCGACTTTGTTTTATACTATTTAGAGATTAGAACATATTTCATAACCTTAACAGCTATGCCGTCATAGTTATATTGAACGCTCTTGTTTTACATATTGTTACAAGATACCTGAGGGGCTTATCAGAGTTCATGGGGAATGGAGGTCATAATAAAAAAATTAAAGAGCTAAATTTGATTTATTATGTATTCACACAGCTCTTATTTACCGATTTTTATTATCTATCTCCAATATTACTCTTTTTATTTCTCCATGAGCGCAATATTTAATGCATATTTCATAATTAAGGTCCTTCTCAAGGTCTCTGTTTCGTTTTAGTCAATTAACGCATACTCGTAGTTCTCACACGTTCAGTCTGTCTGTTGCCATAATTTGTAATGTCTTTCACTCACTCATCTAGTCCAATAGTCCAGCCGGCAAGCCTCACCCTTCACTGCTTGATATTCGAAGTCGCAGACTTACTTTCCGCTGGTCACTTCTCTCGCCACTCGTTTCGCTAGTCGTTTATCGCTGAAACTCCAGCCACGCATCTATTCAACAACTCCCGGCCCGGAGGCCCGTCGCACAATTTATACTCTGCTGGCCTTGACCTGGAAAATTCTACGCACCTTGAGTCATGCTGACAGAAACTAGGGTAGTAAAGCAATATAAAATTGTTCAGATAAACTAGGATACTTGCCACCACCGCTATCATATAAATGCTATGTCCTTCAATTATACTCGCTCACGCGGAGCAAAGCAGCGAGCACGTAACAATATTAATTGGATTAAAATCGCTTTTATATGTAGGCCTGTAATTTTCAATATTTACGTGACACCATTAGCATGAGTTTTCAGTTCGAGCTAACACGCGTATTAAACGCTTCTGATACATGACATTTTTAAGGAACGAACCAAACACATCATACATGAGGTGATTATTCAAAGGTTTGAGTAAAAAATTGTGAAGAAACCGCGAATAGACTATACCTCTCTGATCATAGTTCATTACACACGCCCTGGAAAACTCTTCAGTCAATTACCACGTTTAAAGTAACATTTCAGGCCGGATTGAACTCGGAGTCGGCTGAAGAATTCCGTTTGAAACTTTACCCTAAACATACCCGGACTGGACTGAATTAGGACTGGAGTGAAATAATCCGCCCCACTCGCCAAAGTGGACTGGACTGTAGAATCCGGATCGAAAGTTTACTCTAAATATTGCCATTATGAATGAACACAGGCTGAAAGTAAAACATATGAGAAGCCATTTTGAAGAAACTTTCGTAACTTGTTTGCATGTGTTTAAGTTGGCTGAAAATTTGCATCATGAAACTGGAGCAGAGAAACGTCTGGTCAGAGAGAGAGAGAGAGAGAAAGAGAGAGAGTGATGTAGAGCATTTGATGTTAATTCACTTTCAGTATTGTTTACACTGTAGTCCAGGTTCGAAAAAATACCTTAAACGCTTACTTTCGGTACGAGTTCAATACGTGTTTTCTACGTATTGACTCCAATCCGAGTTCGGTCCAGTTCGAAATTTTAACTTAAAGGGAGCAATTAATAGACCCACGCGGAAACAAAGAATGAATCGAGTGATACCTGGCCAAAGGTAAAACTGGCTTTTCAGTTGGGTGGCAGCCAATCCGAGGGTATACAGGACTGCGGAGTGAACTTTGCAAATTCCCGATTTACATGTACTACTAAAATCATTCTACAAATTCATTGAAACTTAAGTAAATGTACGAATGTTTACGTTAAATTGTGCAACTATTTCTGTACATTCTCGGAAGTAGACTACTTACACCGCCGAAAGGAAGCGTCCGTAAATTTACGAAGACATCAGATGAATATTTTGCCTGTACTTGCTGTAATTTCACATAAACGTTTTTAACAGTGCAAGAACAAGTTCCTGGCCAACTGTCTGATAGCACACACTTTTCCCTCCACTCAAGAGCCGCTTTGCATAGTACGTGTAAACAGGGAATTTGCAAAGTTCACTCCGCAGTCCTCTATACACTCTACTCCTAGCTACTTGTTCATGCATTGGAAACTGAAAAACCAGTTTTACCTTTGGTCAGGTATCACTCAAATAATCCTTTGTTTACGTGCAGGTCTGTTTGGTCCTTTAAGAGTTATATTTCGGACTGAACCAAACTCGGGTTGGAGCCAACACGTAGCGAACTCGGAATGAACTCGTACCGGAAGTAAGCGTTTAAGAAATTTTCGAACGTGGACTGGAGTGTAAATAATACTGAAAGTGCATTGGAAATTGCTTAGAGCATGCAGTTAATATAGGCCCTATGATTTCTTAATTTCAGAAAGAATATCAAACTTTTTTTTGGTCTGTGTGTTAAAAAAAATTATGTTATACGGTATTTCCAATTATTTTAACTGTATTGTTTCGTGCTTTATATGCTGTTTTAAATATGTAACACATTAACTTTTTAGTAAATAAACGTGAATCCTGGTAGCCGACCTGGATTTGTAAGCGATGCATTTTAATAAACAAGAATGAACAGGTAGGCCTACATCATGCGTTAGTAAGTATTGTTAGCAAAGACAAAATACAGGCGATCAGACACAAATTATACACCAAAGATATTTTAAATTTATGAATGACCTTGAAAAAAAATTGTTTAATCCAATAGCACATGAAGAGAAACTTGTCTTCTTCGGATTTCATGGCATAAAAAAAAGTATTTTTTAAATGTATAAATGAGATATTCAGTACATTTGTGGTATTAATTGAATACTGTAAAATGAAAAAAATTAAATTTGATTCGTTAATGGTTCTGGCTTAGGGCTTGGTACGTTTTGGGGGGGCAATTTTAAGTAATCTGCTTAGTCTTCCTTAGAATTTCGTCTCAAAAAGGATTTCATTCCAAACCATCGTACACCAATGTTGCACCAGTTGCAACATAGAAATAAGCGTCAACGATGAGGATGATATTGATGATAATAATAATAATACTTAAATAACTACGTAACATGTTGTGACGTGTCGTGAGTGATTTGTGATTAGACGGCGTAATCGCTAAGTACTTTCATCAGATGTACTGCGATAAGAAATAACTCTAAGCATATATTTATCAGTGACGTCCTTGGGTACGAACTGGGGCTGTCCGATATTTTGATATATCTATAATTATCTATACAAAAAATAATTTATCGATCAATATGTAACTTTGAAAAATATCGTTATATCGATGTTTCGATATTATCTAAGTTTTCAATATTACCAAAGTTTGCGGTAATATCAAAGTTTTGCAGTATTATCGACATTTCCGATATTTTTGAAATTTAAATATTATCGATACGATCAGTATTTTCCATATTATCGTCATTCTTGATATTATCGGAGTCAACGATATTATTGACATCATATTATCGGAATACCTGGGATACCTGGAAAATGTGCTGCTTCATGCAACTGAAGTCGGTACATATTTAAATCTCGAATAAACTTAAATAAACTTCTGACAAGTGTGTTTGATTATATTTGCGATGTGTGTTGCAATTCTGAAAGCTTTAATAAATGTGTGTGTTATTTAGTATTTACGCGATTAGCAATTTATGAGATATACATCGGCACGTANGTCCTTGGGTACGAACTGGGGCTGTCCGATATTTTGATATATCTATAATTATCTATACAAAAAATAATTTATCGATGAATATGTAACTTTGAAAAATATCGTTATATCGATGTTTCGATATTATCTAAGTTTTCAATATTACCAAAGTTTGCGGTAATATCAAAGTTTTGCAGTATTATCGACATTTCCGATATTTTTGAAATTTAAATATTATCGATACGATCAGTATTTTTCATATTATCGTCATTCTTGATATTATCCGAGTCAACGATATTATTGACATCATATTATCGGAATACCTGGGATACCTGGAAAATGTGCTGCTTCATGCAACTGAAGTCGGTACATATTTAAATCTCGAATAAACTTAAAGAAACTTCTGACAAGTGTGTTTGATTATATTTGCGATGTGTGTTGCAATTATGAAAGCTTTAATAAATGTGTGTGTTATTTAGTATTTACGCGATTAGCAATTTATGAGATATACATCGGCACGTANATGAAAGCTTTAATAAATGTGTGTGTTATTTAGTATTTACGCGATTAGCAATTTATGAGATATACATCGGCACGTATGTCACTAGTATTGAAACAATATCGACATGAAAATATTTTATGCTGCACGTGAAACATAGCAATAGAGTTAGGAATACATTAAAACAATTTTATAACGTATGTCCGAACAATTTAAACTGTATGAGCCGATACATAAAGCAGTAAGTACTATTTCCGCACGACTAATCTTCTAGGTAAGTATTTTGGAGACAAATTAGATTCTTCATTAAATGTGTGGATGCAATTTCATGAAATATATCGTCACCGGCTAGGTATTGTCGTATTAGTATTCTGGCGAAGTTTCGATTATATCAGTGCAGAGGAAAGACGAGCTGACAGTAATGATGAGAAGACTGTGAAAATAAAGAAAGGATGAGCAGCAATTCTAAAATCTTCGACGACTGAAAAGTGAGAAAAATCGGCTGCTGAGGTGGTAAAAGAAGAAATAGAGAGCTACCTGAGAAGGACCCCTATCGATTTAGAAGACAACCCTTTACTGTGGTGGGAGTCCAATCCTGTTTACTCCCCGAAACTTGCAACACCAGCTAAAAAATACCTCTGCTTGACTGGAACTACTGTGCCATCAGAGCGAGTTTTCAGCTGTGCAGGAAACATCGTGACGAAGACACGTTCCTGTCTTTCATCAGAACATATCAATGAACTTCTGTTCTTAGCTGTGAACAAGCAGCTGCTTAAGTAAAATGTTGTGTGTTTTCCTATGGTCTTCGTAAATTTTTTCGTTACAGAAGTTATTGTAATTTTCGTCATTCTTATAATATGTGTAATCATAAAATGTGACTACGAAGTAATGTTCTTTGTCACGATAAGCATTTGCACAGTTACTGAAATGCCAAAGATTTCNTCATAAAATGTGACCACGAAGTTATGTTCTTTGTCACGATAAGCATTTGCACAGTTACTGAAATGCCAAAGATTTCTTGAGTTTCAAACGTTGATTTCATTCTGAGCGTAACCATGTAGTTTATTTTTAAAGTTCAGAGAATAATGATCAGCCTACTCGCACTAATCACCTGAAATTTAGAACTAATGGTTTCTTAGTATATCAAAAAATTTATTATGTGTACAAAAGAACATTAACCTATGTCAGTAAAATAGTATTGTAATTTAATTTGTGGAAAGTCTTTGAAAACTTACATTTTTGGGTGCATGTAATTTTTAAACTGTTCTTTATATGAGTTAAAAAAACAACCAGAACCAGCACAAATTCACCAAAAACCAATAAATACACTGCCAATAAACGATGCAAGTTCTGTATCAGAAATCAGTATTCAGTTGAGATTCCCTGAAAATATTCTTTGTTTTCTTCAGGAACAAACTCACAAATGTTTATCCTGTCACTGACTTTAGCTTATACTAACGCCTTGCAGTCTGAAAATACGATGTGTGGCAGTGTTCAAAAAAGCAGAAATTTGGGAAAAATCGACTGAGTAGTTCTTAAGGTTTATTTTTTCCAGCTATAATTTTCATGTGGTGTTATCTTACAAAATGGTGGGCTAGTGGATATGTCAACTTCTGCAATTCAATGCTAACGTGTCGTTTTGAAGCACTAATTTTGACACTTCACCTCATTTTCTTTCAGAGTTAGCGATTTTGAAAACAAGTACATAGCATAGTCGAAAACTTAAATAATCAAGTGTCATTGCTGTGTACTATAAGTGTATCGCTTCACACTGTGATAACTTCGATTCGAGTCCTGGACGTCTACAATTGTGTATGGGTGTAGCAAGTTTGCTGTAAATTGGTGTATTGAATCGCAAGTTTTCAGGGTAGTGGTGTAACGTATACAGGCAAACGCCACAGACAAACATGTAGACAGGAATAAGAAGCCTTCCTTTTCATCGGAAAGTATGCTAAAAAAA
>NQII01008068.1:54059-81440 GCA_002778355.1 Clitarchus hookeri | reverse complement strand
ACGTTTGCGCCCACGTCCGAACAAGCAGCCCGAGTATTACCGAGTACACCCGAAGTTTTGACTACAGTTTATTATAGATTATCCGCTGGGCAAACTGAAAATCTTTTTGGAACCCCGGCTGAAGATCTACTTGTATGCACATTGCGGTGTATTATTCCACCATACTTAAAATTAGTGTTGCCATGAGCCTGTTCGCTTTATTCGTGCGTCGGTCAAGTGAAACTTTGTAATTGTTATGACCGCATATATTTTGCAAATTAAATCATTTGTATATTTATATGCATTAAAAACCCGAAAACACAAGAAATAATTTTAGTATTCACAGATATTTACCTGCCATTTATATTTCAACTTTAATACATGGAACTACTTTCCCTCCGTCGTTACTAAGTTGTCTGCACGCGTGTCAGTCAGTGCACTCTTTACAAAATATGCAAGTGTATACTAGGCACGCGTGAAGTACACTAGAATAAATATTTATAGTTCGTCCATGGTTACTTCCAACTTTTCCTGAATCCCTGATTAAGTTCTACTTTCGGGTGACTCACTACGTATCCTTCCACCACATGTAAACCAAACTTTAAAATGCTCTAAAAAAACACAAAGGGTTCAACGCACCACATATGTGTGCTGAACAGATGATAAAACGCGAATATTTTTATACGTAACAATGACTTTTGTTCCCAACAAAGCTAGCAATAAACCTTTAAAATTATACACTCTAATAAATTTCCTGGTAAATTTCCGAGATTGAATTGGAAGTTTTTAACCCATACATCGGTTGGTAATAATACTACACATCTGGCTACAAATGTGGAATGTTTAGCGTCGCTCCTATACAAAGTTGGGACGTTTCCTACGCATTTGACTGTTTCCTGGGCAAATGTAGGAACGCTAGCATGAATGTATGGGAAATCACTTTACCATTCTCGCGTTTTCACTCTACGTATACATTCACATAGCAAATTTGCGAATAATTTCTTAGAGTGAAGTAAGAGAGATCTCAATTTATAAATGATTTACATAATACCGATTTACATAATAACTAATCCGTTACCAACATACATCATGTTGTAATTCATGTGAAATGTGTATAAATATTGTAATTAATATAACCATAGTTGCAGGTACCAAAAAAAACTTACTTGAAGAGTATCGCTTACACTGAATCACATTTTGTTCACACAATTATTCTCATCTTTTTACAAAAGTCTGCATTTGTTTCCTCAAACCAAATAAGACATTTAGAAATAACTTATTGAGTCAAACCCCTATTTGTTTATTCCAATATTACCTACATATATTTAGTACACAAAATTAAGAGCGTTAAACTAATAATTCATTTGGATGTCGTAAGAACTTACACTGAAGAGTAAAAAAAAAAATGGTACACTTNGCCTAGGTGGGAGGCGAGTAGTCTAACCACTACACCACCGCGGCTTGCAAACAGATTGTGCATACGTTAAATAATTTGTTTTAAAAACGCGTATTACAAACACACTACAACCCAGTGTAGACGGGCGCCTTAATTCTACATCGTCATCGGACGTCGGTCACGACCTAATTCTTTGCCGTTGCCATTAATGAAATGAACGAGTTGATTTGCACTCTTGGAAGGTGCACGACATTGATAAAGAGGACTGTCATCTTCTGAAAGCTTAAAAGGCTTCGAAACCCTCAATGCGGTTCCGATACGCTCCGTGGGGTTATTAATAAGACAGCTGTCGTGGTAACGTACCCGTGATTCGCAATTGGTGAAAATAAATTATTTCTCGTCCACGGTTACACGACATTGCCACAAGCCTTATACACTGAAGAGCCAAAAAAACTGGTACACCTGCCTAATATCGTGTAGGGCCCCTGAGTCCGCAGAAGTGCCGCAAGACGACGTGGCATGGACTCGACTAATGTCTGAAGGTATACAGGAGGCAATTCACACCATGAATCCTGCAGGGCAGTCCACAAATCCAATCTGCGCCAATCTGAGAAAGGGTTGCACGTCTGTCACGTTTAATGATTCCCGTCAGTCGCCGTTTGACTCGTTCTTTCACGATCTTTTTCCGGCCGCAGCGATGGCGATTGATGTGATATTTTACCGGATTCCCGATATTCACGGTACACTTGAGAAATGGTCGTACGCGAACATCCGAATTTTATCGCTACCTCGGAGATGATATGACCCATCTCTCGTGCACAGACTCTAACACCACGTTAAAACTCACTTAAATCTAGACATCCTGCCATTGAAGCAGCAGTAACCGATCTAGCTACCGACCGCATCGCGTTACTCTGATTGGTTCCATACCTCTGTTATTTGAATACGCACATCTATACTTGTTTTTTGGCTCTTGAGTGTATTACGGTAGTCATATTAATAAGTTTGTGGAGTGAATAAATATGAGCTTAAATTGAACAGGCTGATAATGTGACTATTATTACCGAAATAATGCTGGCAACAATATCAGCTCGGTCCAATATCGGTATTTACTTGGTTGTAGAGTATTCGGGTAATTTCTCTTGGCCCTCGCATACAGTTCAAGTGTTTCTTTATAATTTATGTAGCGATTAGTTTGATAGAAGTTTTTTTATGTATACAGTGATACTTAATCCTTGCATGTATATGTCAATTAAACTATTTCAACATTCAACAGCAGAGAAAAGAAACTCCCTAGTCCCAACATTGCACCACTCTTACACGTTTGCTTGGAAGGCCAAAATCTGTTTATAGTCCATTCCCGGTTACTTCGAACTTTTCTGAAGCCCAGGCGAAGTTCTACTTTCAGGCTATTCCTCCGTCTCATGCAAACAAAGGCTAACGAAGACCAGAAAATTACAACAAAGTGATAACGCACCGCAATCGTGCACACTCAACTTTAACGATATTTTTCAAAATAACTGTTTCTTACTAAGAATTACCAACACCTGTTTTCTCTTTTGGTTTTATTTATACTATAAATGAAATATTATAATTTATCGATAAAGTTGTAATTAAAAGTTTTATTTAACCAAAAATAAAAGTAATTTTATTTTAAACGCAAGGACAAAATGTTTGTGATGCGTGATATATTCAGCAAACAACCAAACACGTCTTACACGGTGTGAAATTTTCAAAGGTTTGATTGGTAAAAGTTCGACGAAATCGCAAGTAGCCTATACCTAGGGACACCCGGATTCCGCGAAAGTAATTCCGCACAAGCTGGATTCCAACACCCTACGGGCAAACCAGCAGTGTTTCCTTTTGCTTGCTGGCGGCCCGTGTTTGCCAGAAGACCTTTCCTTGCCCGACGCGACGGGTCAGTCAGAGTTAGGCTACTCCCGATACTGTTCTTCTGCGATTCCCGTGCGTGGGCCTGAGGCGCGTAACGCCTGTGCCATCCGATGGCGAAAGTGGATCCGAGAAAAAAAAATTGCTATGAAATCTTTTTTGCAGTTCAGTGTTCGATCCGGACGCGGGCCGCCACTCACGTGTCTAACTCCTTCCTCCAATGGACGTCTCCTCGTTCCTCTAACTACTTACTCTCCCAACATTAAAAAAACCTTGTTGATGACAAAAAAAGAGTTCCATCCTTCTCATTAAAGTTAATAAGTCTGATAAAAAAAAATCTGTTATTACACTTCAATTTCTTTCTTATGTACAATTCAATATCAGTTTATTTTTTGTTGTATACAGTTTAATTAAAATTGATTTCACATTTACTAGAAATGAAAGTTTATAGGCAATAAACAAATGTAAGATTTTTTTTTTTAAAGTTGGTAGCTCACAGTAGGATTTAAAAACGGTACGGTAGCTCAGAAGCGTCATAAGTTTGGCGACCACCTGCTCTAGACTGTCCTGAATCGAGCCTTTTTTTTTCGCCTGCCAAGCAGGACACTTCCGGTGGACGGTGAATATTGAATGCCTCTTGAGAGCCTCCAGGACTGCCCTAGTGCCGGACAGTNTTCTCGCGAAATTAGTTCCTGCTTTCTGCGGAAGGTGGCGTGTGCGCCGCCGGCAGAGGAATCCTAGCGTTCGCGCACTCGGGCGTCGACTTGTTTGTTTGTCCTCGACGTTCCGTGATTCGTCAGTCGAATCTACTTGCCACAATAATGAGAATCCATTAAATAACTCAACTAATGATAAAGCGTTCCTTAATTTAAAATACAAAAAAAAAAAAAGATAAACTCTTTGATTATCTTATGTTACTGATTTTTCAACCACTGAGAGATTTTGTTTCCATAAATTTCACGCGACATTAATGTCTTGTCCGCTATTTATAATTTGGAATGTTGATAATAACGAAAATTAATAAAATAAAATAAGGTTACGCAAAGAAAATTGTTACTAATCAATATCACTGCGAAATTGGTTTTAACTTCATTGCAGTTTAGCGTGAATCTTAATAAAAAATAATTATTTTCAGGTATTTTTGTTTTTTGAGTTGCATTTGTTGGCAACCTTTCCCAAAAACTGTTTTCTATGACAATATCCCCTTATTTAGATTCAAGTTATACTCGTAGGCATACAAGTTTTTAACACTTACGCCAGTAAGAAAAATTTCAAATTTAAAACAAAAAAGGTTACGTACTTTCCACATAATAACAAGAAGTTACTGACATTACTTACAAGCTTAATTTCCTCAACATGGGTGCAATTAATTTTTTAATAAATTCTTAAAAGCTGATTTGGTAGGTAGGACTTAATTCCTCTTTGAAAGTAATAACGTTAGAAATAAAACCAGAAACGTATGCAACATTAGTGAGACAATTACAAATACACACGTGCCTTACCTGATACTTGAACCAAGAAAAGATCGTACAATAAGCTAGCGTGCAATGCACTTCATTATGGAGGTCGGATTTGGAGCATCAACTGCGGATTAAAACAGTCTAATGTTTCGACTGATGGGTTTACTAACCTATATTATTTACAGAGCCGTCATTTTGTAAATAAGTGTCTGGCATTTTTAAAACATATCAATTAACATAATCTGCCTAAGTACTACTTGTTTGCCTAATTTGATAGTAATCGGATAATTGTTTCTTGAGATATGACAAAAAGTTTACTTATTCGCATGGTACTATCTTACTAAACGGCAGACAAAAGATACTCGGTGTAGATACAGTTGATAGATGTAATATCTATTGCCAGCATATAATGATAAGTTGGAAATGATTAAATTGTTTCTAAAATGTAGCATTTAAAGCTAAAATAACTAAATGTCCAACATTTTGAAAACAAATTCGTGACGTACATAGATCATGCAATTTTACATCATCTGCCGCAGCACTACTTCTTTGCCAAATTTGATAAGAATAGGTCAATTGTTTCCCGAAATATAGCATAAACACTTTATTTATTCGCATGGTGCGAAATGGTGGAGAAAATACGATCCATGCAGATACGTTTGATAGAGCTTATATCTACTGCCAAAATACAAAGTTATGTTAGAATTGATTACATAATTTCGACGATATAGCCTAATAACCCTAAATGGCTATGTGGCTGCCATTTTGAAAACGAGTTTTCGTCATGCTTAAAACATATCAATTAACATAATCTGCATCAGTACTGTTTGTTTGCCAAATTTGGTAGGAATCGATAATTTTTTTACCGGGACACGACATAACTTTATACATATATTTGTATGGCGCTATCTTCCAAAATGATTGACAAAAGTGGTTAAGTGTACGCATATATGATGCTTGTAAAGGATATTTTCAATATACAAAATTTGGTCGAAATGGTTTAAATGGTATAGCAGATATGAAAATAGTAACCTAAAAAAGTTTGTATGGTAGTCATTTTGAAAGTAAGTACTTAATCGAGTTTAATCAATTACGTTGACCTGGATTTCCATAGTACCACTTACCTGCCAAATTGGGTGAGAATTTGTTTAATAGTTTTAGAGATTTAAAGAAAACTCTTTATTTATTAATTTGGTGCTATTTTACAAGATAACGGATTCATTACAAAATTTTTCTCAAAATTGTATGCTTACACGATGCTCTGCCAGCCTACAATGTTTTGTTTCAATAGGTGGAATGGTTCCCAAGATATGACATATACAAAAAATTTCAATGGGCGCCATTTTAAAAGTAAGTGCCCGATGTAGTCGAAAACTATAAAATTCAGGTGTCCTTTACGATATGTTTACCAAGTCTGATGAAATTCGGTATACGCATTCAAAAATTGAAAAAGGTTGACCCACACTCGTACAGACTCACAGAAACACATATTCATACACACACATACACGCAGACAGGAAAGTGATCTCATAAGCCTTTCTTTCCTTCGAAAAGTAGGCTAAAAATTCTTACATGTCATTGTTAATATCTTCATTACGTTACGTCACGGTTAAGATGATAAGCCCGGGAAACACGATGATATAAAATTAACTATTCGCGTAGGAATAATAATTTTTTCCCAAAATAGCAGTTAAATATTTCGCTACACGTTATAATCTATATTATTTTTAATATTAATTTTTTTACTTGTAACATTTTACCCTCTATGCCTTTGTGCATACGAATGTTGGTATAAGCTGTCCACGGTAAAATAAGTTCTTTCGTAATCAACCTTGGAAAAACATCACTCCTTAATCCTGCATATTTTTTCACGGGCACACTGACCGGCATGCACCTTGTCAAGTTGGTAACGTCGCAGGGGAAAGCAGTTCCACGTCTTGACGGCTGAAACAAAAGTGTTACGTTAAATACTTGTAAATACTGAAACGGTTTAATTTGATTTCAGTTTTTTTTAATGCATAATTCGTTTAAAATGATAAAATTGGTAACATATTTACTTTCTTATTAATTTTACAGTTTCACTTATCCGGCGCATGTATAAAGTGATCAGGCTCATGGAAAAGTTAACGTACATGTGGTGGAAGAATACACTATGCGCACACAAGTAAATCTTAAGCAGTGCTTCCAAAAGTGCTCAGTTTGTCCTGAACAGCCTTTAACCTAAATACTAATATTATACTAAACTTAAGTAATAATACGTAACACATATTGCATTGTGCTCAGAATGGAAATGTACGATATTATTGTAGTGCTTCTGCGAATTTGTCCACATAGGTTCACTAATTTTTCAATACTTACTGGTTCCATACTTTGAAGTTTTCCAAAAATATATATACTCTGTTCGCAGTTACTCGAGCGTTACCTACGTGTATTTTAACGTGTACACTGACTGGCGCGCACCTAGTGAAGTTGGTAACGATGGAGAGAAAGTAGTTCCATTTACAAACGTTGAATTAAAAGTGTTCAGTAAATGTGTGTGAATAGTGAAATAATTTCTTTTGCTTGCCGATTTTCTTTAGTGCATATAAGGGTGAGAATAACCAAATTAGTAAAATATCTACTTTTCTATTCTAATTTTAATTTGATCGACGCTTAAATCATGTGGTCACGCGCACGGCGATATTAATTTTACATACGGCGGAAGAATACACCATGTGTTTACAAGTAGATTTTTAGCAGGGATTTAAAAATTGTCCAGTTTATGGTGAACAATATGTAGATAAAAACATCGATATAGACTTAATGTGACGTGAAGCAAACAAAAATGAGCACAATGAGATTTTTCTTTAATGTGTGATTGAAGATTCAGCGTGAACTGGTAAAATACTCGAGGGTAGTAGAAGGAACTGAGATAGAAATGCATCCTGATTTTGAATCCCACTCCGGCTACAATGATTTCAGGTTTCCATGATTTCCCGGAATCGCTCCAGGGGATTACTGGTTGGGATCCGAACTACAGGCCATGGCTGATTCCTTCCCTGCTCCTGCATCTCTGAACAAAATGCTACATCCATAATGACTTCGCTGTTGGAGACGTTGAGCCCTACCTGCTTATCTACCTGCCTAGCTACCTGCTTACCAACCTACCTGCTTACCAACCTACCTACCTACCTAACTACCTACCTAACTCCTACCTACCTAACTCTTGCCTACCTAACTACCTAACTACCTATGTAACGAACTACATACCTATATACCTATGTAACGAACTACTTACCTAACTACATACCTAACTACATACCTAACTTCCTATGTAACTACAATTACCTAACTACCTGTGTAACGAACTGCATACCTAACTACCTGTGTAACGAACTGCATACCTAACTACCTATGTAACGAACTACCTACATAACTACCTATGTAACGAACTACCTACATAACTACCTATGTAACGAACTACCTACATAACTACCTATGTAACGAACTACCTACGTAACGAACTACCTACATAACTACCGAGTTTAACGAAAACGAACCGTTCAGCGCGTGAATATACGCAACCACCAGTACGTGACAGTCCTGTTCGTGTCATATCTCACAGGCACCTGCACCTGCCGGTGCTGTACACAGTATTTTTGAAATTCCCGTTGTTTGCACCGAGCAGAAAGCATGCGTGACTATTCCAACTATATGAAATAATCAGTTACAACCATACGCAATTCACTTCATGCTGTATGGGAACGAGCAGCTTAACTGTGTGTGATCTGGAAGCTGATAAATCTGCGCCTAGGAGAGCTGCAACTGACCCAGTTATTATTGCAAGTTCATGGTTGTACATTGGCGGAAGCTGTGCAAGGCCTTTCAACACTTGCTGTCGGAGACCTGATGTAATTTCGGGAACGGTTTTGCGTATTATATATTGTTATTTTTGGGAAACCCTTCCACCTCTATATGTTACGAACATATTATGTGATATTGTTTTACTTTAAGTGAAGTTAAACGGTTTTATTAATTGTATTTAATTGTCATTTACATGATTTTGTATTACTACACTTTCAAACCTTGAGAAGCACTATTTGTTCCTCGTGCACAAATTCATATCCCAGTAGTGTGCTGTTTAATAAACTATTTATATTAAAGCGAATAATTGTGATATCTCGTACTAGTATCTTAAAATTAAAATTCAGCTGAATAATATCTTTGTTTCGTTCTATCAACAGTTTAAATGTTCACTATTTACATTTTTGTTCACATTTGTGTTATAATTTTTTTACTATTTAACAAGGAATATTTTAATTTTTTACCTCCATGTAGAGTTCTGGGTATAATTAGATGACCCTAATTTCTTGTCTTTTTCTTCTTCGTGTGTACAAATAAGTAAAATATATGTGAATAAATAAGACTTGTTATCTTTGAAATCCAGGTTTTCATCTCCAGAAATCATCATAACCTATCCCACCTCTTCCCCTAGGCCTAGCGTTTCGTAGATTTAAACGTCCTATCTGTGCGACAGTTAAATGTGCGATCAGATACGGTAGGTAAGGCTCAATGGCTCGTACACAGAGAGATCAATATAGACGGAAGAAGTCTTTTAGAAAAGCAGGAGTGGGGAAGGAATAGGCCATGGCGTGTTGCAAGGAACCATTCCAGCATTCGCCTGAAGCGGTTTTAGAAAACAGCGAAAAACGTAAATCAGGACGGCCGGAACGGGATTCGAACCCAGGTCCTCCTGAATGCGAGCCCATAAGGTTTATCACTGTGCCACCTCACTAGGTACCCAGGCTGCATAGAAAGTTCCCCTAGCTACAATCACCTAGATAGATGGTTTGCAGTTAGTCCATCCATTGCGTTATCATTTATTGCAATGCTCAACTTAATGTGGATCATGGAAGTCACTACCGGGTGCGATGCGACTTTTCCAACACGCTGGATGAGCACGAGTCTAATAATGCCTGAACTCGGGCCGACTTGGGGTCAGAAAGAAACTACGGAAGGCCCTGCCATCTCCTTTGGTGTAACTAATTATAAACTCAGTCCAGCACTGGGTGAGGAGACATAAAAGGCCAATACTATGTTCACTCCCGGACGATGTTTTCGCGGGGCTCTCCCGTTTCCCCCCGCCCTTGCATTCCGGCGCTGCTCCATATCCACCTAGCTTCACCCTCATCGGCTCTCGAGACCTCGATGTTAGGAGCCATCCAAATCTCTCCTCTGCACTCTCCTCGCCAATACTAAGTCAGCCCTTGCGCCTCCTACTTCTCCACTGAAAAAGTGTGAGTTTTCCCCTCAGTAGCCAGGAAAGCTTCAGTTTCCATTTAATGTTATGCTATTCGGTTATAATTTTCCGTAAAATATTCTGGAGAAGCTTTTAAATTAAGCTATTCAGACCCAGTGTACGAAATTCTTTACATAAATAAACTTAACCTATTCTGACCCAGTACACGAAATTATGTACATAATTAAATTTAACCTATTCAGACCCAGTGTACGAAATTCTGTACATAATCGAACCTAACATATTCCAACCTAGTGTTCGAAATTATGTACATAATTCAATAGGAGTTTATTTCTGGTCGGTACTTCACATTGCGAAGCTCAATTTACAATGATCTTCCCTGGGAGCAAGTAATTCGTAGCCTGTGCTATTGGCTTAGTAAATTAATGGTTCATATAAATATAGCAGAAAGCAAAGACTGCAGACCATTCTCGGTTACTTGGCACTTTTCTGAAGCCCTGCTAAAGTTCTACTTACAGGATATTCCTCCGCCTCTTGGAAACAGAGTCTAGAAAATTACACAAAAGGGACAGCGCACCGCATTCGTGTGCACTCGGTGTGATAAAATGTTGCATAAGAACTATTTCTTACTTGGCATTACCAACACACCTATTTTATCCCTGTTTTCATTAGTACTATTTATGATTTAAATATTGCAATTTACAGAAAAATATATAAATAAAACTTCAATTTACCCAAAAATAAGATACTTCTATGTTAACAGAAGTGTAAAAAACTTGTCATACTCAACGTAAACAGGAAACAACCAAATACATCATAAATGTGGCAATTTTTCAAAGGTTTGATTTGAAAAGTGGGAATAAACCGCGAATAGACTATATAAACATTCGACTGTAACTAAATAATTGTCCTGTCGACCTATGCTGTAAGTACAGCAAGCAAAAATTTTCGTTATTCCCAACACTTCAAACCGTTACTATGAGGGAATGCATGCGTTAAGCTAAGAAACTGCCATCTCACTATTTGTAACTTTACATTTGTCATAGATGTTTGTATCAGAAGTCACGATGTGTAACCATTATGATTAGTGTTCCTTGTTCTGGAACAGTACGTGGGGCGTCCAATGAATGATTCGATGGGTTAAAAAATAATCGTAGGCTGTAAGAATAACTATATATCAGCAAGGAAAGGAAAAACCTGCGCGGCATGATTTGTACAAGTATGTATGTCAATACATATTATAGAAGGTTATCCGCAAGGATTGCAAGCAAGACAGACAAGGGGGAGATAAATGTCGCGGTGGTNATATCAGTAAGGAAAGGAAAAACCTGCGCGGCATGATTTGTACAAGTATGTATGTCAATACATATTATAGAAGGTTATCCGCAAGGATTGCAAGCAAGACAGACAAGGGGGAGATAAATGTCGCGATGGTTCAGTCACGAGCTAATATATCACGTTGCACGCCCGTAATAGTAATTTGTGTAAGGCACTTTTCATTCCTTGATTTTAATGTTAGGAATATCATACTAAGAGGAGTCTGTAGCTGCGCGTTTAAGGTCAAGAGGCGAGGGAGCGATACGGGCGACACTAGCACGCACTCCTGGCGCCTCATCGCCCCTACGAGCAAGGCGTGCAGTGTTTCCGTCGTAACGCTGTACTGTGCAAATTAGATCTGTAACAGAGGGACTTTATTGCACCGATGAAAGTGAACATGTTAAACTGTGCCCGCATGGTTGTAATTTAAAAATAAATGCGATATTTGCCCATTTTTTACGGTTTTTTTCTCCGTGAATAGCCTTAATATGATATAATTAATAGTACAGGTACATATATTATTGTTTTTAACCTTTTCCGGCAAAAAATCGTATTTCCAGAACTATTATTTACCGAGATACGCGTTTTACCGCAAACAAAGATTTCACAGAAAAATGTTTCAGTACATGGTTCCAATTAACCATTATCTCGCGCAGTTCAATTTTTAACCGCAACAGGCACTACAGTCTCACCATAAACAAGTTTGCAAACCTAACCGCTTGGTACAACAATTAACGGAGACTTCTTATGTGACAGACGCATAAATTCGACCCGCAGTAGAGAACCTTTGTACATATATTTATTGAGAGTATTCTTACGAGAAAATATATACATCACCAGAACTTCAAGTTTTCCCAGCAACAGACACCACCGTCTTCACCATTAAATAAGTTATATACTTAACTTGGCGCAACAACTCTCAAATAATTTATTCGGCGGCCTTATCTGACTCTCGAAAAGGCACTTTTTCTTTCCTTAATTGTAATGTTCGGCAAGCCGTAGTAACCGTTATCTCACGGAGTTGTAACGCAGAAGCGAAACTGGGCAGCTGTGGTGGTGGTCATCTCGACACCCGTCGTACTAAAAGGGCTTGTAGCGAAAAAAAAAAAACAATCGCACTATTCCGGACGTGGACGAAACAAACGACGTCATTAACTACTGGTGTTGCATCCCGGCACAAGTGGAAGTGAAACTGCTTCCTGGCTGAAACTGGCGAACGCAGCCGCGCCGGGCCGTTCCTGCGAGTACACGGGCCGAGTGCTGCTAATTCCCCCTCTGGGGCCCATCCCGCGCACTGCGTGCGTACAGCACTGGGCGCGATATCGGCAGCCCTTCCCGGGCAAACAGATATACCCGTAGAAATCCAACATGAGCTGCAGTCCCCGGTGCTCGCGAACTGCTCAAATAACACGCACCTGAGAAGCCCGCTGAAATGCAGTACGGGGACTGACGCGGGGCTTTGGGAATCTGACAATTTCCAGCATAGTAAAAGTTCTGCAGTTTATACAGGTTGATTCTAAAATCATGGGACAAACATTGAGGGGTGGCAGAGCTCACTAAAACAAACAATTATTGTACACTATAGGAATATATGGGCGGGAGTGACGCGTTGAGGCACAAACACAAAAATAACACATGAAATGCAACACAATGTTTATTTACAACTTCACCGCTAAATGCCTTTTTACAGCAATGTTTATAATAATTGCTGAAAATGGTTACCACCGACAGTAATACACGCTTCGTAGCGTCGGTGGAGTGANGCTTGGTAGCGTCGGTGGAGTGATTGGCGAACAGATTCAAATACGCCGGGTATTTCACGCACGCCACCATTGTCAGCCAATCACGCCATATGTAGAGGTCGCCAAGCATGCGTGACTGTTGGTGGATGCATTTCCAGCAACTGTTTTAACATTTTCTGTACGTAATCACTCGATAAGTATGCTGCTAATGAACATTTTATGTTTCTGTTAATGTGTTATGATTTGTGTTTGTGCCTCAACGCGTCACTTACACCCATATATTCCTGTACAATAATAGTTTGTTTTAGTGAGCTGTACCACCCCTCAATGTTTGTCCCATTATTTTAGAATCATCCGTGTATAGAGCTATAGATAGGACTGAAAAAAACGTTACGCATATTCAAACTTGTGGTATTTTCTCATTTATTTCCCTTAATTGTATTTTTCCTTTAAAAAAGGCTTAACTGAGTGCTTACTGAATTATATTTGGGTACGAAAATTATGGAAGGGTGGCGGGGGAAACTTTGTAAGCAGTACAGGAATGTGCAATTTCTTCGATTTTGCTGTTAAATCATAAAAGGGAAATATAACTGTTGTTTTTGCGAACTTCATTACAGAAAGACTGTACAAAAATAGTTTACTTTGAAAAGAAAAAGACGATTTGCCATTTAATTAAATTATTTTGGTTTATTGCGTTTATCATAACCCCCTTTGGTTNGTGGTATTTTCTCATTTATTTCCCTTAATTGTATTTTTCCTTTAAAAAAGGCTTAACTGAGTGCTTACTGAATTATACTTGGGTACGAAAATTATGGAAGGGTGGCGGGGGGAAACTTTGTAAGCAGTACAGGAATGTGCAATTTCTTCGATTTTGCTGTTATATCATAAAAGGGAAATATAACTGTTGTTTTTGCGAACTTCATTACAGAAAGACTGTACAAAAATAGTTTACTTTGAAAAGAAAAAGACGATTTGCCATTTAATTAAATTATTTTGGTTTATTGCGTTTATCATAACCCCCTTTGGTTTCTGTGCATTACAGTATAGCTTTCTTTTGCTCCCTCGTGATTTTATTTTTTGCTGTTGATATTACATTTATTATGTAGTTCAATGACACCGAACCTCAATATTTATCCATGAGGACATAAGAACAATATGAATTCTGCTATATTTATATTCACTTTTTTTCAGAGTGCATGCAGTGTGTTAAAAAATTTGTTCTTTTCGCTTGCATTTATTTGGCACAGACTTGACCGGAGTCTCGAAACGAAGGTAAATCTCGTACAAATATTTCGCATTTTGAAATTTACTTGTGGTCTAGGGAAATGTTTCTCCCGAAGGGGGTTCATGCAAACGAAATTAAACCAGAGGAATTTACAAATTCCAAGTAATAATATTTTAACAATTCAATAACAGAGACTCAGGGGTATAAGTTGGAGACCGTAGGAGTGCAACAAGTATATAAATCGTTTCCTGTGATCCATAACATACACGAGACGATAGTTGTAAGATCCAAATACCGCGACTCGCATACGCCTCCGAGGGGAGTGGTATGCGAGTGTGGCTGTATTTGGTTTCTCGACATACAATGACACACGTGGTGAAGTTTTCTCTCCACATAAACCATTCACGAAACAATTTAAAACCACCTGTTCTTATTTAGTTGCGTTCACATGAGAGCAGTCGGCGTTGTTGGCGATTACAAAGCAGCCACGTTTAAATAGTAAACATTTTTTCGGGTATTGCAAAACTTTTGACGCCCCACGCAACTTGGATTGTTTTTTTTTCTTTCGAGGCTGCAAAAATGTAACTCATCAGGCAACAGCGCACGCAGGAACAAGGACAGCGTTAACGACAGAAGTCATGTATTGGAAAGAGAGAGAGTGAATGTGCATTACACCTCACACTGCAATATAAGAGTTAGACGCACTGTGATATCGCTCAAGGAAAATGGAACGTTCATGTGTAGTGCCTCACAGGTCCAAAAGAGGCTCAGTAGGTTTGTGTTGTATTATCTAAATAAAAACTTTGTTACGTAAGGCATACATTACTTACGTTTAGATTACTTTCTATCCTAGGTTAGTTTACTGAGTCTTGTTAGGTTATATTATACTAAATTTGAAATAAATGATTTCCTAGTGTTCATGAAAGTGTTGTTGAGATATTTGTATTCTGTTATTTTGCAAGTCGCACTGTTCGGATGATACGCTTGATCTCTGACATATCGCAGAGGAACTATAGAGCTGAAAGCTGTTGATTTTTCTCTCTACGATATTAGTTACATATCGAGAGAAAACGTCTCCCGTAATTAAGGGGAAAAAATGTATATTACAACGACACATGTTCAATGAAAATAGATACAAATTTGCTGTTAACCAAATTATCAGATAGGGTAAAACAAAAATCTAAAGATACCGCAGGAAAAAAAAAACAAGCCGTGGTTGAATACACAAATGTTTTGATACAGCTACACACCCTGAAAGAAACAGTAAACCCGTGATTGCACTTCTTTACGGTAACGGAATCATTCACTATGTTGACTGGAACTCCTCAGCGCGGATAAAAAAAAAACGGAACGCAAGAGACGACACACACAATCCTCAGTGGTATCAAAGGCTTCTAATTAGTTCAGGAGTGCGTAATACATGAAGCTCCTGAGGCGCATGGAATAAAAAAAAAGAGGTTTCGATCACCAAAAAAAAAAAGGCCCTCCCCACCTCTTTTATTTTTTTATGCCTATGTGCGTTTCCCCCCAGCACCCCGCGCGAGGCGACCTGGAAATAAGGTCGGTTGGTGGACGAGGAGGATGAGAGGGGAAGGAAAAGGGGGATTGGTCCGCATAAACCGTGCGTNGGAAAAGGGGGATTGGTCCGCATAAACCGTGCGTGCGCGCCTTAAGAACAGCCGGAGAGAGAAAACATTTTTGATGGCAGCCTCGCGGAACGGTTCGGCTCGCTGGGGATCTGCAAGCACACAATGAAGTCGTTCTTCCACTTCCGGAGGGTATATCTAGGCCCTTCCCGGATAGCACTACCTCTTCTATTTACAATCCCTCCCCCATAAACTATACCCCCTCGCCACTCCGGCTTATCGGGAACCCCGCTGCGAGAGCGCCACGTTTAAGATGCTGGCGATGGAAGGGGTCTGCGGAATTGGGCCGTTTCCAGTGCGCAGGATGAATTTTTGCGTCTGTTCACCCTCAGAAGCGCCTGGCGCCAACGTACATTCGTTTTACGATATGGTCGCGCCATACTTTCGCCCCTTAACACAGTTACAAACCAACGATTCTGACAATNGGAAAAGGGGGATTGGTCCGCATAAACCGTGCGTGCGCGCCTTAAGAACAGCCGGAGAGAGAAAACATTTTTGATGGCAGCCTCGCGGAACGGTTCGGCTCGCTGGGGATCTGCAAGCACACAATGAAGTCGTTCTTCCACTTCCGGAGGGTATATCTAGGCCCTTCCCGGATAGCACTACCTCTTCTATTTACAATCCCTCCCCCATAAACTATCCCCCCTCGCCACTCCGGCTTATCGGGAACCCCGCTGCGAGAGCGCCACGTTTAAGATGCTGGCGATGGAAGGGGCCCGCGGAATTGGACCGTTTCCAGTGCGCCGGATGAATTTTTGCGTCTGTTCACCCTCAGAAGCGCCTGGCGCCAACGTACATTCGTTTTACGATATGGTCGCGCCATACTTTCGCCCCTTAACACAGTTACAAACCAACGATTCTGACAATCGGTTTCTTTTAATCTACGAAACCACACTTTTCGTGCTGTTGTCGTGTCACTATACGGGATTAGAGATATTTTTTATTTTAAATGGTTGTCAAGCACCATGCTGTAACCACGGAAATTCCTTGTTTGGATATCAATGTAGTTTTAATAAAGTATATTTGAGCTCGTTTTAATTTTTTCACCCATAGACAGAAACATTCCGTGTTTTGGTTTACATATTCGGGTATCGAAGTAAATGCTTCCTCCGCAACTCACATGTTCTGCATTATAGTAATTATTACGTTCTCGTAACATAGAAACTAATAATTACACTTCACTTTATAAGTATTTTTCTACTGAGGTNGCATCCTCCGCAACTCACATGTTCTGCATTATAGTAATTATTACGTTCTCGTAACATAGAAACTAATAATTACACTTTACTTTATAAGTATTTTTCTACTGAGGCATCTAGTGTAATTTTAACCCCTTTCATTTCTTTACTCTGTCGACAAGGTAAGTAAGGGACCCATGCACCTAGAGCTGTTTGCAACGTACGAGGTCGAAAAGCGTGAAGGCGATAAGAACTACTCTGTCACGCGCATTAAGTGCGCTATCGCCTCTAAACACAAGGCTCATGAATGGTGTGCAGTGTTCTCCTCGTGTCGCGTGTACCTATAAGACATTAGACGGTTTCCCAGTCATTATATTGGTAGGTTGTCTGTAGCAAGTTTCAATGCAGATCTCTCGCGTAGTTTCATGTGTATATATGACCAGAATATTTCGAGATAAAGCGCTTTGAAAAATATGTTTTTAGGTATGTTGGAGTACTCCGAAATTGTGTTTCTTAATGTGAACGTAATCTTGAAAATAATACAGGTATGTTAATACATTATACTCACTGGTCGGCGGGTTTTCTCGGGGTTCTCCCGATTCCCCCGCTCCCTCATTACTGGGCGTTGCTTCATACTCACCTCAATCACCTTCATAGGCTCTCAAGACCTCACTGCTAAGAGCCCACCCAAATATCTTTACTCACTCACTCACATTAGACTAAAAAGCCATTATTTCAAGCACAATGCACCGCAGCTCAAGCACCAAGATGGCGGGTCCCTTACGGTTCGGACACAGCGATTGGATCAATAACGGTGCTTGAAAGTCGGGCATAGTAAAATAGTTAACGGCCCCTTTTATAGTCATAACCGTGAGCACGACAGTGTACAAGATGAAACACGACCTCGAAAGTAGAATCACAACAAAATAATTTCCTAATTTATTTACAATTACTACACAGAAAATTCTCTCGAGTTAATATCTCACAATAAATGGCTATCACTTGCTCAGTCCCAATTAACAGTGTATCAAAACCTATTGAATTAATAGATAGTGACATCATCAGAGGGGTGACGTTGTAGGGGCGGTACGTCATAGGGGCGGTACGTCATAGGGGTGGTGACGTCATCTAAAATGGTCGCCATGATGTCATCTAATATGGCGGCGGTGACGTCATCCAAGATGGCGGATGGCTTTTGGCTCCTCACACCACCACATTTTTGCTCGGAGGAACTATATCCATTTGCACGTAATTAACACTTACACGGGCTAGCCTATGAAAACTTGGACAATTTGTGGGCTTTTAAAAGGAAAATACATTGCGATTAATTACAAATACCGAATTTTTTAAATCGTCGCCAGCACAAAGACTTTTTTGGATATGTTATCAACAAACATTTCAGAGGAATACTAACTTACTTGCTGCTGTCGGAACAGGCTTTGGGTCATACATTACTGTAGCATAAACCTGCGCCGCAATAAAGTGTATTGTCAGGAATAACTGGACAAATTTGCATCAATTTGGCAAAATATCTGCTTAAAAATGGGTGGAAATTCTTACGTATGAATGCACTTTCTTGTGTGAAGACTTAGATTTAAGCGTGTTAAAGCGTAACGTTTCTTCACAATCGCTCTTAACACTACCACTTTTATAAAAAAAATTTTACCAGTGCTGACTAACAATCTAATATAACCTAATGCGCAGTAAAAAAAAANACTACCACTTTTATAAAAAAAATTTTACCAGTGCTGACTAACAATCTAATATAACCTAATGCGCAGTAAAAAAAAACACACACGTATATATGTTTTGTTCGTACTGAAGCACAGAACTTCGTTATCCAAAGCTGTTTCAACGACATAGACCGCAGATGTCACAACCTGTCACAATGTTTAGAGAGAGTTTTCTCTCACTATTACAACACCGTAACTGAATGTTTTTATCTATTAATTTGTTTTAATTATATTTCAAATACTGNACTACCACTTTTATAAAAAAAATTTTACCAGTGCTGACTAACAATCTAATATAACCTAATGCGCAGTAAAAAAAAAACACACACGTATATATGTTTTGTTCGTACTGAAGCACAGAACTTCGTTATCCAAAGCTGTTTCAACGACATAGACCGCAGATGTCGCAACCTGTCACAATGTTTAGAGAGAATTTTCTCTCACTATTACAACACCGTAACTGAATGTTTTTATCTATTAATTTGTTTTAATTATATTTCAAATACTGCCAACAAAACCTCTGAACCAAAATTGCTCTGGCACATTAACCTTCCAAAATCAAGTTAAATTCATTTCTTTGACTGTGCCCAAGTGCCATGCATAAATGATTGGGAATGTTGTCGACGTATGACTCAATTAAAATACTTAAATTTCGGACAGTATTGCACCGACAGCTAAAAGTTAAATGTTTTGCTTTTAAATCTGTTAAAATAGTTTATATAGAATGTTAAGTTCAACTGAGACTTCACTACATGCAACTATAAATGTGGTCCTGAGTGATGTGTTCTCGTGAGAGCACAGCGGTGTAGATCACCTGACCAACAGGTCTATCTACGCAAAGAACAAATTAACGGCGTTTGTAGTGAAAAAATAAGTCATTTTATATTAGTATCGTATATTGTTAAACTTTTAGACATTATCTGTAATTAATAATTCCGTAAAAAAAAATTGCTGTTCGTAATTTTCACATAAATTCACCTCAAATCACAATTACGGTGTTTAGAAAATACAAATAAGGAAAACTAATTTACGTACAGAAATAAGATGATCCATACCGAAAGAAAATGCCAAGAGCTACTTTAAGCTGCCTATAAAATTGCATAAGGAAATGTTTTTTTTTTTGCAATTGCAAAAAAAATTCTGAAATAAGGAAATTCTTGCATGTTTTTGATTTGTTTTTGCCCTTTATTTTTTGTAAAATAACTTTTATTTAGCGTACCTTTCTGTTGCCTTAGTTGAATTTCATGCAAATATTTTTTTTTGTAATTTGTACATTACAAAAACAGTATAGTTTTGACTTTGGCTTGTCATTTTGCAAAAACTTTAACATTTTATCTGAGGAAAAAGTAGTTACAGATAATGTCTACAAGTAGAACAGTCTGTGGTGCGAATAAAAAATAACAGAGTTTTTCGAGGTCGCCATCCTTAAAAATCCTTGTGTCCTTTTCAGTAAATATTTCTTTATCTGCCACGGACCAAGGATGTATAATTGATATCGTGTTGAGACTATTCGCCTCGTCGTGAACCGGGTCAGATTCCCGGTGGGATCACACTCGGATTTTCGTACGTGGAAAACTTGGCGGACGCTACCCTAGGCTTTCGCGTTTCATTCAAGAATGCTCCCGTTTTCCCAACAACCGCATTCCATTACTGCTCCATCGTCACATCGCTTTTTCCCAATAGGGGCTGAATAATCTTCAATATTTCTCATCCTGTGCCTCTCTTCTTTACCTGTCAAATTTTGATCCGTACACCACAATTACCACAACAAGAGGACTATANTCTCATCCTGTGCCTCTCTTCTTTACCTGTCAAATTTTGATCCGTACACCACAATTACCACAACAAGAGGACTATATTATATTGACAGTGACTTTGCACTTTCCGAATCAAACCTTTGAAAATCCACCCCATGCATTACATGTTTGGTTGTCTCCTGATTATGTCTCGCATCACAGGAGTTTATACTTGTGTTAAAACAAAATTATCTAATTTTTTGTTAAACATACTTTTACTTATGGTTTNTGCATCACAGGAGTTTATACTTGTGTTAAAACAAAATTATCTAATTTTTTGTTAAACATACTTTTACTTATGGTTTATTAACAAATCATATTATTTTACAAAATAACACGAATAGAAACGGGGAGATAATACGTGTGTTGGTAATACGTAGTGAGTGAGTGAAGAGATTTGGGCGTCTCTTAACGGCGAGGTCTTGAGAGCCGATGAGGGTGATCGAGGTGAGTATGGAGCGCCTCCTGAATGAAAGCGGCGGGGGAACGGGAGATCCCCTAGAAAACCCCCTCGACCAGCGGCATCGTCCGGCACGAATGCCACGTGAGCAAATCCGGTGTCCCGGCTGGGGGATTGAGCCCGGTTCGCCTTGGTGGGAGGCGAGTAGGCTAACTGCTCAGGCACCGCGGCCCCTTAACACGTAGTAAGATGTGGTTCTTATGCAAAACATTATTAAGCTGGGTGCTCATGAATACGGTGAGTGGTCCCTTTCATGTAGTTTTATGTACTCTATTAAAATTTGCTTTCTTGAATGGAGGAATAGCCTAAAAGTAGAACTTCAGCAAGGCCACCGAAAAGTTGGAAGTAACGATGAATGGACTTGACTATACACATCAAATGCCCTTTTGGTTCCAAGGTTTCAAAGTAAATCTTCTGTATTTATAAATGGCTCAGAATGTGTTTATTATTTTAAGGATTGATACTGTGGTAGGGCACCGAGGAACTCCCTCTGGAACTTTCAGCCTCCATTATGTTTTCTGGAAAAAAAATTTTTTTATGGTTTTTTTTCTGCCTCTGACTTGCTCCCTTTTTTACTTTAACGCGAAGCGAGAATATTTAATCAAGCGCCATGCCTCGACGTTGCGAAGAAGCTGCTTCTACACAGCGCCATCAGCGGAAAACATTTAATTGAATTTGCGAGCAGCACTCTGAGAAATTTTATGATCCAAAAATGAACGCTAAACAAGATCGCGGCATCGTACAAGATTTTCAAAGACAGTGTGAGGAAAGTACGCAACACTACGAAATACATATTTATAATATATTTGTTAAGGACATATTATACGGTTTGTTGTAAATTTCTTTATTTTATGTTTTAGTGAGCTATTTATACTTTAGGATTGAAGGGTATTTATGGCATAAGTGAATCTGGTGAATTTAGAATAAAAGAGAATGAAATACCTACATATTAAAAAACAGTCTACGAAAATATACAGAATTAACTGACAGAATATAAATGCTCATTAGCTTATAATTACCTAAAATAAACAACCCTTGATCAACGCTTCGTTGACCGTTTTTTGTAACTAAGTTCCATCTTGTTCCGAAGCCAGAAACTACTTTGTCGGTAGGTAGGGATTAACGTTTGGTCGACAGCGAGGTCATTAAGGCAAGAGCAAGTCGCCCAGAGAAGCAGGAACAGGGAAGGAATCGGCCTTGTGGACATGCGGCCTGCTACAAACAAAAGCAAATTTATTGTAGAATACGCCGAGAATACTAGTTACCTATTTCTTGAACACCCGAATGAAATTGTTGATAGACTCAGATATTTGATTGACCTTCAAAATCGTGGGTATCTCACGCACATTAACGACATAGCTTCAATCATTAGTAAACTGAAGGATCGGGGATATATCACATGATGTGATGAACTGCCCTCCAACGAAATTGTAATTAAAATAATAAATTATTATTTTAAAATAATAATTTTTTTTCTTAATTTTTGTGTCGTATATTTTTTCCCTCACAACTTTAAAGTTATGCCATGAGCAATGTACTACTAATGGAAAGATCTGCGTATAGAGTGATAATAAAGACTCTAGTATAAAATGCATGGATAGTTGACAGCATAAAAAAAAATTCTGTCAACATGAACAAATTTGAAGATATTTGGTGAACGAATATAAAATTTATACATACGGGTGGTGGACGAACCAAACGATTGATCGAACGAACAATCGAAGAATTGGGATTGATCGAAGGATTGGCGTGGGTTGCTGCGGGTTGTGGAGGATTGCGAAGAATTGGTGTGGATTGGTATGGATTGTTGTAGATTGCTTATTGCGGTGTTCATTGATGAAAANTGGAGGATTGCGAAGAATTGGTGTGGATTGGTATGGATTGTTGTAGATTGCTTATTGCGGTGTTCATTGATGAAAACATTGTGATATTGTTCGAAAGAAAGATAAAAGAAAAGTCTTAAACTAATTAAAAAAAATTTTGAAAATACCTTTTTGGAATTTTTTGTATTTTATAAAGGTTTTCGAAATATATTTTTAGTTCAAGCATATCCAAGGTAATGGACACTGGGTCAAGNTTTTTTGTATTTTATAAAGGTTTTCGAAATATATTTTTAGTTCAAGCATATCCAAGGTAATGGACACTGGGTCAAGGTCATATATTTGAAATCAAGGTGAGGGTCATCTAGATATGACATGTTGGTCGGAGTCATCAGTGCCACCTAGGTGTTGAAAATATCAAAAAATGACAAACGAAAAAACCAATATGGCTGTTGGAATGCATTATACAGAATGAGCAAAGGTGAGGGGGTGCAGGCCTGCTGACTGACTAACCAATGAGAAATTTTATTAGGAGAGGGGAATGTTAATACAATGTGATTGATTGAAAGAGGGGGGGGGGTCAGTCGTCTACTGGACATGGTGCTTTGGTGGTACCTCCAGAAATGTAACTTTCTAAAAATTATTTTTTAAAATAGTTTGTAATAATATATTTTTATTTTTTATAAATTATTAGGACATATTTGGGATCTTTGACAATATTTCGGGTTCAAGCAAGATTAAATATCACCGGGTCAAGGTCAAGGGTCAATGTCACCCGAATCCAAAATGGCGGTAGTAATTAGTAGCGTAATATGCTCACTGAATTCTATGAATTCATTAAATTTTTACAATATTTCTCCAGTTTTTATTTTCAAGTTTACGTAATGTCATGGTTATAGAGTCAAGGTCAAGGTCACCTGGGTCCGACATGGCGGTTGGGTGACGTCATGACATGTCAGCTGGTCGGTTCCAGTCCCTCGTCCCCTCTAACTCAGAAAATTCCCAACTTTTAAATTGTATAAAATGTTTTAAATAAATTTGTAATACATTTTTTTTATAGTTTTAAAATTATTTTCAGCGGTTTTTATAAAATTTTTAGCAATTTTAAAACAATTTTGTAATTTTTTGATTCCGAGGTCATGGGCACGGGGTGAAGGTCAAAGGTCAAGGTCACCAACATCTAACATGGCGGACAAGATGACTGACAGAATCAAGATGACTGACGGTAGGCTCCAGCTCCGATCCTGGATCCCATGTACCGATTTCCATACCCTATGCCTATAAAACGACTATGGCTGCCACTGCTCTGCCCTCGAGAAGCGAGCCTCCCAAATCCTCCCTCCCGATGAATATAAAAGTGCCTTTCTGCATCTGGTTTTTGCAAGAGGGAGGTTCAGTGCTTTTTTGAGGGAATGACGGGAGATTTTTAGGGGGAAAAAAGGAAATTTAATTTAAGTAAGAATTTTTTAGGGGAAAATGGCTGCGGTGGGACCGGAATGTCAGAGCATGAACAGGTCCGAGCTCCGACGCATGACGCCGATGTCCCCAAACATATATTATAATTATANCCGGAATGTCAGAGCATGAACAGGTCCGAGCTCCGACGCATGACGCCGATGTCCCCAAACATATATTATAATTATATTAATATGCTTACAATGTGGAAAATAATAAATGCTGTGTCTCGGCTTTAAATGTTACAGAAGGCTTCGGTACCAAACGCACGCGTATTTTTCTGCTCAAAAAGTTCCTGACGGTACATATCTTTCTTTAACAGGAACGCCACAAAAAAAAAAGAGGTGTGGCTTTGTCGGGGGAACACGGCCGTTTGTTTTGCGTGAATACGTCTACGTTAACGGGTATTTTACGTTCCCGGCACCGCTTCACTCGATAATATGGGGTTTCATGGGTATCCCTGGATTGCTCTTGAGATGCCCTTTCCAACCGTATACGATTTTTATATTTCGACTTGGTTTTTTACGAGTATAGGACGACATTGTGTTAAGTTTTTAACANGTATAGGACGACATTGTGTTAAGTTTTTAACACATTTTTTTTTTGCTTTAATCTCATACAACTTCACCAAAACCACGCCACTCGAGTGTTTTGTGCACTAAATCGATTGACGTCAACGAAAGCTGTTGATTGAAATAAAATCAAGCGTCGTAGCTACTCTGCGTCAAAAGATATACTACGCGGAAATTATGAGATGCGGCGAAACGAACTCAAAATGGCGGTGTCCCCACTTCCACCTCGCGCGACGCCTCGCAGTCCTCGCTCAACGTAAAACATTATTTGATCCTTTGGCAATCGAGTGGCGTATTTGAATTTTAGATGTATACTGTTACGAACTAGGTTTTCAGGTAGCTCGTACTTGAAAGTATTTAGGGGCGTAGCTCAATAATGACTCATGATTCGGTAGAGCACAACGGTATCTGATGAGGTTTTATTACATGAAGATTATACAGTTTCCATTTAAATGACATTTGATCGGGGGAGCTTTAAATTGAATACCAAGATGATAATTTAATTACACTATGATTCACGTCATTTTAATCAAACCTAACCGGAAATTCATCACCTTGTTGCAGCCGGAGGCTGATTCTGCGAGACGGTTAACGCCGGCCGGACACACCCATTTCCTGGTCTGCTCTGCTGGTCGGGTCGCCCAAAGGACTAAAGACGAAAGACCACGTTCAGGGTTTTACACCGGCCTATATCAAGCGCGTGGTTCTGCGGCCCCGCTCACTGACCGGTGGAGGGGATTTCTGCAACTGTCTTCTTTCGCACGGATCGACGACGAAATGGTGGCGTTGCAATACCGCTCGTTTCCAGGTTTAATGTTTGAAGGTGTGATGAGGCAAGCCGTTCAGCTAAGGCCTGATTACACCATAACAATACGATTGATTCGGAGCTGCAATGCCAAACTCTACCCCGCGGTTTTGTTATCATTGGATTTTCTGGATTGCCCATTGTGGTTGCAAATTTGAAGACGTATTCACGTAAAACAAACAAAAAAAAAGGTTGCCTGTAAAGTCGGTTTTACGGGCGAAGATTTTACGTGACAACGTAGTGCTGCGCGCGCGGCANATTACACCATAACAATACGATTGATTCGGAGCTGCAATGCCAAACTCTACCCCGCGGTTTTGTTATCATTGGATTTTCTGGATTGCCCATTGTGGTTGCAAATTTAAAGACGTATTCACGTAAAACAAACAAAAAAATAATAATAAAAGAATTCATTAGCATGTGTTTTCCTATACTAAATAGTCTGTGCTTTGAAACCAGGCAACAGCGTTAAGGCCTCCGTGTCTACCTGGAACTTTTTCCCACGCTTAGGCCGAGAAGCGCGGGAGCGATAAGGGCGACAATGCCACACGCATCAAGTACGCCATCGCCGCTAAGCGCAAGGCTCTGAACTGGCGTGCAGTGTTCTCGTCGTGCTGCGTGTACCTATGGGACTTTCAGCGGTGACCATATTATTTTATTAGTGGGAAGTCTTTAGGAAGGTTCAGTGCAGGCCCCTATAGTAGTTTTGTATGTATCTGATGCGTGCATTTTGAGCTACAGCGCCTTGGAAAGGCCGTTTTTAGCGGTTTTGGAGTACTCTGAATTGATGTTTCTAACGTACGTGATATTTTGAAAGTACTTAACAGCTCTCGTCTGAAGTGTGTGTTCTTTTCGTAGATCAGCACGTTGGACGCACGCTTAATAGTTTCGTTGAAAAACGTGTATTTCGAACACACTGCAACGCAGTTCAAGCGCCAGGTAGACGGGCGCCTTAAGGCGGTCGCTTGGTGAGACGGGCGTCCCATCCCGCCCACGCAACTGCGCATGCGCCGGGCCGAGCGAAGCCGCGCCTGCGACTGTCGCCAGATTATCGGATCGAAGTTCGTCGGCTCTGCCTCCACCCTGCGGTCTCCACGTCAACTTGAATTACAGCGCGAATGAATTACTACAGATATCCGAACTAATCCCATTTTCGGCGGCTGCACCTGCTCCGTCCACAGATTCATCTGCGTAATTTTACTTCACCTTCAGTTACAAATAACTGCTCTCTTTTTGACGCTTTACAAATTGCAGAAAAGAAAAAAAAAACGAATATTTCTGATGATGCTCTTTAAATACCCCTTCCTTCCCGCTTTGACTTAACCAGATTCGACCCCAGAAATCGTCTCAGCGACTGAGCCATGTAAGTCATCAATCCAATTTTAACTCGCTGATATTTTGATGACATTTATCTGTTAGGTGTTAAATTATGCGTCACTCGGGATTGAACTTCTGATTACAACCTTTTAAAGCTATAAGAATACATGTATTTCCTACACTAGCTCAAAGTTTCCCTAAGGACGCTATCGTTAGACACACGTGTGTTCGAGGCGAAAAGTGTGTATTTACAATTACATGAACACGTGCTGTGATATGAACCTTGATGATCGTGAACTGAGTGTAGTCTATTCGCGGTTTCGCCACACATTTAAAAAAAAAAAAAAAAAA
>NQII01008068.1:32470-54047 GCA_002778355.1 Clitarchus hookeri | reverse complement strand
CTTTGTTGTTTCTTACATATGTCATGTGTCACAAGCGTTTTATACTTGTGTTAACATAAGATTACCATTACTTACGTTCTATATTCGAATTCTAATATTTAATTAATAAATAATAATGAGATAATGTGTATGTTGGTAATGTCTTGTAGAAAAAAGCTTTTATGGGAAATAATATTAAAATGAGTGCGCGCGAATGCCGTGCGTTGTATCTTTGGTGTTATTTTCTGGACTCGGTCAAGCTTTGTTTGCACGAGGCGGAGGAAAAGCCTGAAAGTGGAACATAAGTAGAGCTTCAGGAAACTTGGAAGTAACCGTGAATGAACCTGACCATAAGAACTTTCGCCTTAGTGTTTTATTCAGCGTAAGTCTATGCCGCTAGCTCGATAGTGGTTCCTAAACCTCAAGTAACTGTATTTATGTTATTATTTTATGCTTATTTCACGATGTTGCTATGTGTTATTTCCAGAGAGATAATTTCCTTGCTGTGGTGTCAACAGGCTGATCGCGACTACTTCATGTTTCTTTTGTTTTAGGCCATCGTCGAAAACGTATTTANTTGCTGTGGTGTCAACAGGCTGATCGCGACTACTTCATGTTTCTTTTGTTTTAGGCCATCGTCGAAAACGTATTTACCTTAACGAAAACAGGTTTTATTCCCTTTGGGGCGGATTTAACGCTCTACACTCGCACACGCCGAACCTGTGCCGCAAGATTGGATGTTTACGTTTCGCTGGCCATTTTCCGACAAAGAATAAAGCTGAAATCTCGTTTCTTCACGTTCGCGAGTAACTTTCAGTCTACGTTTTAGTTGCACGGAGCTTATGTAAGCTTGTTCTACTGTGTCACCGATATTCTTTCTCGCACGCAAGTAATTTTTGAGTGGTCTGCAAGTTCGCCATTTTAGTGCAGAAAAATAATGGACTGTTCCAAGGGTGAGTACATATGTTATTATAGGATTCAGTACCTCAATATGGTAATTTTTTATTTCAATATTATTCTTCAGTTACCAGAGGTCCTGAGTGCAGAATATTGTTGCCATTTACTGAGTTTGAACCTCGGCAACCATTGCTCTATTACATCTCTCGTTAAACTTTACTCTCTTTGAATTAAATAACTCCAGCAGAAATCGATGATTTTATTATGTCTTAGGGAAATCAGAATTTAATATTTATAACCAGTCAAATATAAAACTATCGTAATACCTGCTTCAAGCTTGAGAGACGAAAAGGGAATCGTAAACATACTTGTTATGAATCAACTAAAAAATTTGTGATGTCTTCGGCTGAGGTTGTAAACCCACACACCATGCATAAAGATCATATATCTTCGGCTTTCGTATTACCAGACGGGACCTACAGCAAAGGAACTCTGGAGGTCTGTCATCAACAAGTTACCTTTAACAGCATAATCTCTGCATAAACAAATACTAGCCAGAGCTTTCTCGAACTATAAATCGACCTACCTCATCATACTTTTTTCCCAACGTTTTGATTACATTCAGCAAAACTAGATATCGTTAAATCTTTTGTTGAATGTAAATTTCCTACTCGTAACTACATCTTTTATGATTATGGATTTTAAATTCAATGTGACTATAAATGCTGACACTCTAAATGCCTAGTAATTACCGCTAGGACACGCCAGGCGATTTAGTAGTTTTGTGTATTAGTATTGAGCCGTGTTGAAAGCCGGAAGTAAAAATAACACTTAAACATTAAAAAACTCACGTCATTACACAAGGGGTAAACGCTGAACGTTGCTTCGTCAGAATATAATAAATTCACTTTAGTTATGATTTTCTGCGTAAGAATAATACAAACTATGTCTTACGGTCATAATGATATAGTTATGCATAAATTTGGCGAATAACTGAAATCCGTAAATTTTAATTTTATTCACATTACATTATTGCGTCCTCCCGAAGTACACACAACGATCAGAAAAAAACAAACAGGGCATGGCGTTTAAAAGTAAACGACAAACCGCAAACAAATTATAAGCTCGAGTCTAGTCCTTTTTTTTTTACTCAAATGTTGGCCGTTGTTTCTGGATGATCGGCATTTGTTGAGTCTCTGTTAAGTTATCAGATTACTCGAAGAAAAACGGTCACGGATAACGAAGCATATCTTCACCGCACTCTACTATTGGCTTCACGGATGGGAGAGAAAATGAAAATGCCGAGCAATACTATTTTTNAGCATATCTTCACCGCACTCTACTATTGGCTTCACGGATGGGAGAGAAAATGAAAATGCCGAGCAATACTATTTTTGGAAACTATTATGTCCAGCGACGATCTATTTATGGTAATAAAAATAATACAGCAGAGGAAAATACTTGTACTTCGACACTGATCCTATGTTATCTAACTGTTGCACGTTATCATTCATCTTTGATGTCAGCTGGCTAGTCGTGACATAGTGACACACACACATAACCAAAACTTAATTAATACCTTACATGTCACATACGTCCACGCTTTACCCGCTATACAAACTCAGTATATCTACAATTTTAAGCTAGACTTCCAGAAAATAGAATTTCGTTGTTTTATGAATTTAAAAAAAATTGTATGTTGACTTCGCGGTTTTCTTTTGCGTTCTTGAAACGTTCAGAAATACATATTAATAGGCTACGACGCCGTTAAAACCGAAGTTACAGAAAGTTTGAAATGTAAATTAGTAACGCAGTGGTTGGGGTAGAAATCTTTTAACGTTTGGTTTGAACCGACCCGAAACGTTCAAAAGTTTTAACACGAGAGGACGAGGAAGAGGCAGGGGTAAAATATATAGGTATATATATTTTTTTTCGCGAGTAAATAATTCTGTTTTCTTCAGGGGAAAAAAATAAAGTATCAGATGTAACCTCAATAAGGAAGGAGACGAGAGNGAGTAAATAATTCTGTTTTCTTCAGGGGAAAAAAATAAAGTATCAGATGTAACCTCAATAAGGAAGGAGACGAGAGAGTCACCACCTCTTAAAATCTGTAACCGCAAAAAGCGACAGAAACATTCCCCTTTCCTCGCCGCAGTCGAGTTCCTACGTCATGTTCGCGGAGGGCAAATGAAAGGGGAAAAAAATAAATAAAAAAAAATGAAAATAAAAAAAAAAGTAATCCTCTTTTTCCAAGCGAAGAGCGTAGGAGACACTCACCCCGCGTGACGTGTTCCTTATACGCAGTTATCTCTCCCCCCTGCTCCTCCCGCAGCCTATGCCACGTGTTATACGAGTCGCGCAAGACGTGAGCTCGTGCGAAGTGCGAGGAGACCGAACTCGGCGGGAACGTCTGCAGCCCCTCGTGGCACTGCGGTTGCCGGTCCTTGTCGCAGTGCGAGCTTCCTGCCTCCGCGGTTACGTCCCCGGGACGTGGACCGTGGAGATCGCAACCCCAGCTGGGCGGTACCCGCCGTCCGAGTAACATGGCTGAACCCGGTATTCGTGTAAAGTACGGCAAAAATATCGCACTGGAAAACATTCTAAATAAATTATTATCTTTGCCATAGCGTAAAGAACTTCTCAGTAAACTTCCTTAAACTGTAATAGTATGGAAAATTTACCACATATCACGCAAAAAAAAAAAAAAAACATAAATGCTAAGATGCATATTACGGTACTTTTCTACGCAGTCGATTCTTCCTTGAATAAATGTGGGTAAGCCACAATGGATATGTGGTGGCCAAGGGGGGCGACCTTACAAAGCGTATATAATAACGTGTGAAATTTGTAAAATATACTTTATAGTACTTACATTTATTAAATGGCAACACTGCATAAAATTTATAAGTCCAGTAAAAAAAAAAATCTTAACCTGTAACGAACGTAGTTTTCTATAATTACATGCGTTGTAGAATCGCTTTACCGCGCCTTTTATATCTAGAGCATTTGCTTACATACAAGAGCATCACTTTTCAGGTGTTTCGATACATTGAATTCTATTACAAACATTCGTTCACTTACATGTGAAGTAGAATTTAGAATTACTACCCAAGAGGGTCCAGGGGAAAATATAATTCCTTTCTGTTCAAAACCAATTCGAGTAAAGTTTTCTCTTGATGTACTAATTTTGTCGAAAATAATTTAAATTAATATTGTCAGCACAGTATTCGTCACCTTGTCTGCATAGACATGCGCAAAGGCGCGTCGTGCATTCCGTGCAGCTGCACCCACCATTGCGTCATGCCACTAGGGAAAATAAAAGAATATTACCAGTTTCTAATCTTTACCAGACAGACTGAGTGTACGAAAATGGCCACTTAAATAAAAATTGGTTAACTATAGAGTAGGTTATTTGTAACAAATTTATCCATATATTTATTCTTACTTCGTAGTTTTAATAGCGTAAATATGGATCTAAATTTTGCGGTTTGCACCCCCAATTACCTAACCCTGCGCACGCCTATGCTTGTCTGCTCCACGCACAAAATATTGCATTTTTAATGTTAACTGATATTGTTTGTAAACGCACTTGTAGTTTGTTCACGGTTAACTGGTAACTTCTAAAAGTACTGCTAAGATCTACTTTTCTCCTAATTTTGTATCCTATCCAGCCTTACGTAAAATTTACGTTGTCATGGACAGTCTCACTTTATTCATAAGCCATCCAAGTGAGACCGAGGATTTTTTTTTGGAAAGTAAATGTGTTCATACTATTGAAATTCTTGTTTCTGTGTGAATATGACAAGTGACACTGACTTCAACGACCATATATTNAAATGTGTTCATACTATTGAAATTCTTGTTTCTGTGTGAATATGACAAGTGACACTGACTTCAACGACCATATATTAAAAAATTGCACTAGCTGTTCGACGTAAATTCTTAGAACTATTTTTATAATTTCGCTGCCAACTTAACTGGTAGCCTACACGCCAGCGTTTACTGTGCCATACATGCAGTTATGAGCAGTGATTTTTTTTTTCAACGATTGATTTCGAAAATGCTTACTTTACCGTGAGCAACCTTCAACACTGGACACAAGAATATTATAAAATAAGAGACAAGCATTGCATTAGAGAAAATTTTAAGACATTGCTTCATGTCGTATAACTTAATAAAGGGCAAAACTAGATACAAATTATATACACAGTAAAATATTTATCTTTGCCTGTACCTGACATAGTTTTGTATAATCACAGACACGAATTTATACACGTAGATATATTACTATAAGATTCGAATATGCAATTTTATTTTTCGTAGCGTATAGCTGTAAATCGGCATTTCTCACCCTTTTATTTGTATATGATAGGATAACGGCAATTTAAATAAATGCATGAGCAAACTGCATAAAAACGACTCTTTACGTAGCCGTAAAAAAGAAAACTCGAAGGCAAAAAAAATATTCCCCGAAAGTCTCTTAAAAGAAGCCCTTTAGACGGAGCTTTGCCTGCCTTCAGGACACATGACACAATACGCTCCGTAATTTCAGTTACGTAAATGGGTTCGTTCTACAAGCAACTATGAAGTATTTTGATCTTCCCTGATGATGAAAGTTATTTTAAAGTGACGTTAACTTCTCGTATCACCTGCATGGTTTCCTCTAGGCTTCCTTTCTCGTTGTAAGGGGCCGAGGTGGCGCAGCGTGTAGATTACTAGCCTTCCAACAATGAGACTTGGGGTTCGATTCCCGGCGGGGTCACTCCCGGATTTTCACACGTGGAAACGAACTTATGAAAAATGCCACTGTCTCTACTTGCGTATATTTTAATGGGCACAATGTCTTGCATGCGCCCAGTGAAGTTGGTAACGAAACCGCGGAGGGAAAGTAGTTCCGTATCGTAACGCTGAATTGAATGAGTTTGGTTAACTTTTGTCGATACTTAAGTTGTTTTAATTTTCTTTCGATTATTTAAAATGCTTTTAGATGTAAGAATTAGCAAATCTGTAAAACGATTACGTTTCTTACAATTTCACAGTTTTACGTGATCGACACATGAATAAAGCGATTAGGTCCATGGCAACGTTAAATTTACATAAGGCAGAACTACATAGGCTGTTCACGGTAAAGTGAGCGCTTTTGAGATCCGAGTTACATTTCCCTATCAGTTAATTTTTATCCTTCCACCACTTTGTAAAATATGGCTTTCCATACGGTGTAGGCCTATATATTTTACCAGACGCGAGAGTTAACGTCTATGGCTACAATATAAAATTGTATTTACTGACTGTTATTAAAAATGAGAGGGTTTCAGAAAGTCCTCACTTTACCTCGAATAGCCTATACAATGTTATCCGAGAAGTAGATTTCAAGCAGGTTTTCAAAAGTGCTCGGTTCACCGTGAACAACCTATAGTCAAACTTGCTGAGCGCAGACGACGCGGGCGAGGCCGAAGTGGTGAGACGCGCCCTGGTTGGCTGTTGGTCGTCGTCGGACTGCGAAGCGTGAATCCACCTTGAGGGCTACTGGACGGGCCTCCAGGGTGGAGTTAAGCACCGCCCACATCCCCTATTTAATGGGCACGACTTATTGCTCCCCTAGGTACCCGCGCCGCCCTGTATATCTCCTAGCCACGAGCGCCCAGCCGTTACCTCTCCACCCCCCTCCCCCTGCGAACTCTACACTACCAGCACGTGACTGCGCTGAATTAAGTGTGTCGGATATACTAAAAAAAATGCGAATATCGTTGCTCTCCCAAGAAAAACCGCGTAACTCCACAAGGCGCACCGGAATTTCGCAAAGTAGGAATCGTGCCGGACGATGCCGCTGGTCGAAGGGGTTTTCTCGGGAAATCTCCCGTTTCTCCCGCCCTTTCATTCCGGCGCTGCTCCATACCCACCTCACTTCACCTTCATCGGTTCCCAAGCACTCGATGGCAAGAGCCGCCTAAAATATCCGTACTGACTTCACGTATCTCCATGTTTGGTTGTTTGTTAGGTTTTCACGCCACCATGACCCAGAAAAAAAAATCATCTGATTCACTACGGAAAATATTGTATCTCCAGGAATGTTACAAAAAATAATCTACAAGCAAAAAACGGAAATTTCGTAACTTAACTATAAAGTTTCACACAGTGAAAAACTCGTGCACTCACTTCTTGTCTTCGATGAATTTATCTTCGAATATAAATTATTAATAACAGTTCGTTTTAAAATAAATAATTTCCTTTGAAATTTAAGAAATTACGTTTTTTTGTCTTTCCTGTAAATAAACAGATATTGGAGTAACGAGGTGCTATCGTGAGGAAAGCGATATATTGCGTGCTTCAAGTAGCGTTCGAACTGAACACACGCTCAAGATAAACTGAGGTAAACAAAACATATTTTTCATAGTTATGGGTGTAAGTGTATTAAAAAAGTTAAAAAAATAAGCAAAACGCAAAAAAAAGATTTGGTTGTATTTACATAATTAAATATCGTAACATTTTCAAAAAAAATTGGGGACTCTAGCAACAATGTGAAAGACACAAAATTTTTAATAATGTAAACACACAAATTTTAAATCCTGTCAAACTTAGGTATACTTAAAAATGTTTCTCAAAATACTATTTTTTTGGATTGAGTTAGATAAGACTGCTGGTTTTGTGTAGCGTGTTAACTGGATTTTTTTTTCTTTTTGTAATCATGAAAATTGTAGCAAGAGAAATATACTGGTTGGAACGATACTAATATAGATCTTGCAGATAGTGCGTTGAAATAAAATACGTATAGTGGAAAAATACATTAATTCAGTGTTTATAATTTGATTAAAACAGACACGTAAGAAATAACAACGGGGATTAAAAATTGTGTAAAAATATATTGTATTCACAATTAATTAAAATATTGGCAATTTACTACGAAGATAGCAAAATAAACCATGGTGCTGTGAATTCAGTATACATATTTAACATTTTTCCCTTCACGCACATATATGCTTGTTTATACCATGTTTAAATACCACCCAAAGAACAGTTTAAAGCAGCCATCTGCAGTCAGTGAGAGCGAGTATTTTACCGAATTTATCGGTGTCTCGTGCACGTAAACGAAAAAAGACCGTGTGATTCCGGTGACCCAGCCACTTGGACTGCAGCCAGCTGTCCCGTCCATTCGAGGGGATAGAAGAAGGAAAGTGTACTCGTATTTCATTCCGAATCCCGTGCGGATAGGAGTGGGAACCCAATGTACGTTCGACAAGAGAACATTTACCACACGTTCCTGCACTTTCGAACCCGAAAGTGTTCGGTCCAGTGGAATCGGCAGCACTGGCGCCGTTCGATTTGCGCGAAGCTGGGCAACTGCCGCTCTAACCCCACCAACTCCAGCTCGACGGCTGTGAATATAGGTTAGTTCGGAGAAGTCAAGTGCCTTTTTACACTTCCTTTTTTATAGGTGCTTATTTGCCTTGATGTTTGGGTTTATTAGACGTGTAAACCTTTTTCTGCGTGAAGAATTTTTATAACGCAAATATATAGCCATTAGTGATAGATATTTCTGTAATTAGTTCAGAGTAAATTGTAAACTTTTGGAAGCCCATATTGGTCCTCCAGTCTGCCTGTTGCGTATGATTCGATCGTACATACAAATTTGAAAAGGCCATTGACCACAGTGACAGGAAATCACTAGTCAGTCATGAAAATAGGAAATTGTAAACACACGAAATTATCACTGTCGCGTAGTGTTTCATTCTTACATGCACAAAACCTAACGAAATCACTTTAAACTTCGCTTTGTTTAGACGACGTTAATAGGTAAACCGTTTCCCTTTTGATTCGCTAATCATACGTACTCGTGCCATGGTTAACGTAAGAGTCCTCGGGTTAATTACATTTTCTACACATTAATTTGGGACTTTTTAAATTAACTGTAAACCAAAGGAATTGTCTTACGGGAAGTAAATAATATTTTACTAATTCTAAATCCTCCTCAGTCATTTAAGTTTACAATCCGTGCACATTCAGACATATAACTGTAAAATTACAGATACACTCCCAAAGGATTGAATAGACGATTAACCAGTTCATCGTCACCTAAGATAGTAGTTACGGAACTGTTGTTTTCAAATTTTTTCGAGTATGATGCAAAACTCTTAAAAGGTTCTCTTAAATATACACCTATAGTTTCTGTTGAAATACACGGCGGATTTGACTATCTCGAAAACTTGTCAACTGCGATTTCAGTACGGGGAATCTCATTTAGAACCACCTAAGTTTGTGCCGCAAGAACCAGTTCCATGTAACCGTAACATGGGGTGTGGTTTCTTTAAATAAATTCAAGTTCACAGATAGAAGCCACGCTCTAAAGGAGTGCTGATGGGTGGTGTTTAAAGTAATCATTTTAGGTGGCTCAACGATGACGCTGGAAGAAAAATAGGATACATTTCTGCGTAATTATGTTTGATTAAAATCTATTATTTCAAAATTAATAAAGCATTAATTATACTGAAATAAATTTTCTTCTTTTATAGGCCTACACATCAGGGATAGTACAGGCATTAGTAATATACCTACATATTTTTCTAAAAATGACATCTTCTCGATTAAGGGGTGAATGGATTATAATGATTAAGACCTTAAAATTGTTTGCTTTTACTACTGGCGTAAATGAGGCAGACAGATTCTAATGTCTTAGGCATGTTATCAACATCACCCTCTTGAATTTCTTAGAGATATTAAAGATCTTGGTGTTTCGTATATTGACGTGGGCATTTGTTTATGTCGAGTTTTTCAAAATACTCACGATATTTTCAGTAATTATTTATAACTCAGCTTGTATACATTTCAGCTGTATAAATAATTGGCTGTAAGCGATTTACTAACATTTGAAAGCACGCATTTTTGTAAACATTTTGCTAAACTTAGCATAAGCAATATAGTTTAAGTAAGGCTAGTTGCAAAACGGACAGTTGAATGACGGGACTTGAACTCAAGTTCTACATAGCTCTAGACTATTTACCTGCGGTTTGTACAAGTGTTGCTTAAATATAAATCAGGTGGAAATAAGAAAATAATACGGGCATTCGGAAGCATTTAATCGACTGCGTAACAGCCATAGAGGCTCTATTCCATTCATANAATAAGAAAATAATACGGGCATTCGGAAGCATTTAATCGACTGCGTAACAGCCATAGAGGCTCTATTCCATTCATAGTTACTTCCAAATTTTCTGAAGTCCTGCTGAAGTTTTACTTCCAGGCTATTCCTCCGCCTTATGCGAAAAAAAGTCNGTTACTTCCAAATTTTCTGAAGTCCTGCTGAAGTTTTACTTCCAGGCTATTCCTCCGCCTTATGCGAAAAAAAGTCTAACTAAGTCTAGAGAAAGAGGGACAACGCATTGCACCCGTGCGCACACAGTATAACAATATTTTGCATGAGAACTATTTATTTCGAGGCATTACCAACACGCATATTGTATCTCTCTGTTTACATTAATATTAATTCTAAATGAAATATAATAATTTGTAGATGAAATATTCGTTACAGTTTAATTTGACTAAAAATAATCTTTTTTGTGTTAAAATAAGAAGGAAACTTCTGTGATACATGACATATTTTGGAAAAATTTAATTCGTCATACATAGGGTGATATTTAAAAAGTTTGATATTAAAAAATGTGAGGATACCGCGAACTGCCCATACAGAGAGCGCAAAGGGGAGCCGGCAAGCTGAGACAGTTCGCATCTGCCCGCAATGAAAGAACGCCAACACTGACACGTTTCAAAGATGGCCGGCATCGGAGTGTCGCGGCCCAGTGGTCTCGCCGAAGACTTTCGCAGATGTGACTTCCGCCTGTCCCAGGAGAGCGATCGATTCGTGCCCCCCGCCTCCCGCAGAACGCCTGCCCCGATCAAATCACAGTCGGCTGACTTTGTAATGATTCGTGCTGTCATGAGTCATGTTAACGCGGGCAAGTGGAGGAAACTGCAGCGGACACGTCGGTGAACTAGGGCAGGGGAATAATCCAAGAACGCACTGCAGAAAGTATAGATCGTGAAACATGGCATCGGAGCACCAGCTGATCTCCCTTCCATTGGCACATCATCAAGAACAAATTGCGGCACTACGAAAGCATACAACGCTTGGCGACAGCTTGAACGGGGTCTGTCGTTGAACGCATGCTGAGAACAGCCGTCAAGATGCAGCTTCATCTTGGCGTGCTGATTGTCGCTTCCCGTCATATCGTTCTGCCGACGGCAACTATGCATACAATTTTGTCATGTATTGTTTTTCAGTGGCTCAACATACCTTGATGCTCCCTCACCAAAGGCTTATATCATAACTATTAAATGGCATAACTAAAGGGAATCCCTGTTGAGTCTTTTATAGAATTTCAGTGTAGTTGCCATAAATATTTCGTGGTATAAAAAATAATATATTAATGTGCATGTATGAAGTGAGACGGATTTACTGATCTCGTACTGTCTTGACCAGTGTGGTCAGAAAAATCGTTGAATGCATTTGAGTTATTATTTTCGTTGTGCGTGTGGCTGTTTTAATGACTAGGCTTTCAAAGACTCTCCAGGTTTACAGTGTAGGCCTCATCACATACTAGGTTAGAAACCACTCTATGAATCCCAACAGTTGAGGGTGTCGTCTATCGTGGAGAATCCCGAGTGCCCGAGACCTAGAATCGCGGTAGCGCTACGGGCGACAAAGGCACGCGAATCGCATGCCTTGTCACCTTTACTCACAAGGAACTGAACGGGCGAGGAATCTCCTCGTCAGGAAGTCTCCTCTTTGAGAATTCCAGTAGTGACCAGGTCATTTTGTATTGTGATCAGGAATATAAACGCCGGCTTTATGTTCTTGCATTACTTTAAATTCACACGGTCGGAATTTTCATACCTTAAAGTGATCGTGACAACGCCAGTTTCAACCCTTTTCACACCAAAAAATAATAGGGACGGTCATAAAAACTGGACACTAATATTCTGATGCGAAATTGACTGAAATTACATTTGCAAGCATACATCGCAAAATAACATTGAAAAATTGTGAAATAAATTTATTTTTTAGCTGCCCCAGGTAGGCAGTGGCTGTGAATAGTAGCGCATGTCGTACTCAAAACTGACTTTGATGCTTTTATTTTGGTGATAAATAAAACAAATAGAACTGCAGCACACAAAGTTCAAAGACCTTTCACAGCAGTAGTAGGGGAATGGGAAGTTTGGGACTGGTATCATGCATCGGATTCCGGATCACCCGACTGCGATGCATCACAGGCGGCCGGCGGCCTGGGGCGGCCATGTTGTATTGGCACCCGATCACCATATTGGATCTTGGCGACCTTGACCCTGTGCTCGTGACCTTAAATGACCTCGCACCCAATTTTTTTTTAAAATCGCAAAAAATATCAAAAAATTGAGGAACATGAAATGTTTCCCTACCCTAACCGTCGCTCACACCTCCAACCCTAACCAACACCCCCTCCCCGCCCCCACCTAATTCCATTTTAATCTTCTTACGTGAATACAAAACTGGAGCCTGAGCTAAAGAAACAATATCAGTTTGATTAATAACACTTTCATTATCAGCAAATGTCTTCCAACATATCATGTCTCACACATCAATCTGACTGAAATAGTTGACACCAGGTTGTGAGAATGACGAAAGAAGCAAATCTCCAAAATTACAGATCCAGGATGAGCAGTCATATCCTGTAGAGCGAATTTGTATACGAAGTTCACATGAACATAATTATCTTGAGCTTGAGTAAGTTGATTGACAAATACATTGACGTCTTTTGCATCATAAGTATTAAAGCTACCAATGTTCCGATAAACAGGTCTTGAACAAAATCTCTTTCTGAAGTGTCGTGCTCGACCTATAGTCGTTGTGTACACTAATTCAGGTCACAATCCTTTTATATACAATGCAGCCTAAACTAGCAATGTTTACTCCGCAGCAACGCTCCATAACTCTAGGCGTTGCAGCAACGGTAGCGCCATAAGAGCAAGGTTAAATTATCTCCGTATGTATATCCGGCTGCACTGATAAGCAAAGCCAAACCTGTTTTTGTACGTGTTAAAAGGGATCTGGAGGGGAAATGAATACTTTGTTTAAAAGTCATCAATAAAGATTAATAATTTCAAATAACTTTATTTATGAACATAAACATGCTGAACATGCCCTAAAATATGTACATNTCAATAAAGATTAATAATTTCAAATAACTTTATTTATGAACATAAACATGCTGAACATGCCCTAAAATATGTACATCACCAGTAGTACCAACAAGCTTACGGGACATCCAAACTTCGTCACCTAATTCCATCTTAATCTTCTTACGTGAATACAAAACTGAAGCCTGAGCTAAAGAAACAATATAAGTTTGATTAATAACACTTTCATTAACAGCAAATGAAAGTGTTATTAATCAAACTGCTATTATTTGCTGTACCGACATATGGCACGAAAGGCATGTAGTAAAGACAGGGGCGGGTGGATACCGACAATAGACACGCTCTGTGCATCACATTTGTGTTCTGCGTACAAAGAATAATTGTTACGTAGTGCCAAATTTAAGCTATCAAATATTGTTTCTCACCATTGCGGTATATAAATGAAATAGGTACATGTTCTGTAATATGTATGTAATTGTCAGAGCACCGGCATGGATTCAGAGCAACGGGGTGCGTCGNCTCACCATTGCGGTATATAAATGAAATAGGTACATGTTCTGTAATATGTATGTAATTGTCAGAGCACCGGCATGGATTCAGAGCAACGGGGTGCGTCGTCTAACGACGATGATGTAGATGATGTAGATAATGTGGACGTGGAAGGCGGAATTGCCTGCAGCAAATGTAAATGTTTCGTTACTTTCAGCGAGACCGTCTCAAGATTCCTGTTATTGCTTGTCGAGATCGTGTAATTACGTCATGACCAACTTCCAAGATGGTGGCAACATCGCCATTTTGTAACTGGTTCTATATAAATCAGACCCGCTAAGTCGACGAGCATCCAGTTCGCGGCACAAAGACATGGCAGGCTTCCATCCAGCTAGAAAGTATCACTATGTAAAACCTGGAATAAGTCACGTTGACTATAGTNCTGTATTTGCATATTTAAAAATTTGTATTCGTTTCATATCTCACGTGCACAACAGAATCGTGGTTATAGAACTTAAGAGGAATCGTTTAGCACTACAGAATTCGAAGATATTGATCTAGGAAGAGAGATTTCGCAACACTCTTGGAGAGGGGGGTGGGGGGGGGGTTAACTTTGGACGTGATTAAGATAGCACATCACTGGCTAAGATGATCAGTGTTGCTCAAGAAAGTCATATGCTTGTGAGTTTTATTTTCCGTTCACTCTAGAATATGTTACGGCTAAAGTTGGTAGTGGTTTGTTTGCGATGTGTTATTTTTTTTTTGGCGTGCACATTATTCGTATGATTGTGGTTATCATTTAAAATTTGTAGTGATATCAGAGAAGTTATTTTCTGGAAAGCCTTTACTGTTAACGAAGAGGTTTCATTTGCTGAAGCTATTAATAACTGTACTCAAATGCTTTTTATGTGTCATCATGTAAATATTAAAGATGAACATCACGGTGGAGNGGGGGGGTAACTTTGGACGTGATTAAGATAGCACATCACTGGCTAAGATGATCAGTGTTGCTCAAGAAAGTCATATGCTTGTGAGTTTTATTTTCTGTTCACTCTAGAATATGTTACGGCTAAAGTTGGTAGTGGTTTGTTTGCGATGTGTTATTTTTTTTTGGCGTGCACATTATTCGTATGATTGTGGTTATCATTTAAAATTTGTAGTGATATCAGAGAAGTTATTTTCTGGAAAGCTTTTACAGTAAACGAAGAGGTTTCATTTGCTAAAGCTATTAATAACTGTACTCAAATGCTTTTTATGTGTCATCATGTAAATATTAAAGATGAACATCACGGTGGAGNGAAGCTATTAATAACTGTACTCAAATGCTTTTTATGTGTCATCATGTAAATATTAAAGATGAACATCACGGTGGAGAGTAAATTTCACGTAAATTATTCCGTACATCTCCCTCTCCCCTATATTATAGTCAATAATGTCGTGACAAGCATTTTATGGTTATGCATATATTGTACGCAGTTCATAAATATATTTATTCTGTAACCAAAATCAAATTTGTAGTAATATGAAATATTTTTATGATTAACGACACAATATATTTATATAAGATTTTTCGCTACATTTCACGGGCACATAATTATTGGTGATTTTTAATTTATACTGATTACTATGTACGACGTGTACTGTTTACTCGTACTGAATTTCGGCATTTCCCTTTTTCTCCTCGTTGTGATTCACGAGATTTACAACAGGGTAGTAATTATAGGCCACCAGCAAACTTAAAGTGCCTGTCCGAATGCTCCAGTAGTCTACGAAGTGTCACTCGCATTGCGACTATTGCATTTGAAGTGACAAGCCGCTAAACGTGTCTAGAAATAGACTGAGATATCTGACTCCGCAAGGATCATTATCGTGTAGTATATCTACTTCAAGGTAAGTTGAATAAAAAAAAAAAAACCTTTTCTGGTCTCTTCTTTCAAATAATTATGTATTCTTCCCCCACATATAACTATTATAACGATGTGTCTATCGACATACCAGTAAAACAGTCATGTCATGCATCGACAGTGTTAAGCATAAATTTGTTAACATTATTGTAGTGTGCGTAAAATATGAATAAACCGATTTTATTTGCCACAGTTATAAATAGTCAAAAGATTATGTTAAAACTCGGCACTATTTTCCGTTATTTTCTAGAAAAGATTCCGAAGGACCAGTCACTTTATTTTCCAGGTAATATATGGAAACGCAGTTAAGGATGTTTTTCAAACACTCGTTTTAAAAGATTTGAGTCAGTCGGGAAGTGGTATTAAGAAGATATCTTTACACAGGAAATTATAAAATGGTACAGCAGAAACAATAACTTTGCTGTATTATTGTGTCAGTGCTACACAACGAGATAGAAAAAGCTGAGATTGGCCGTCGTATGGGCTCCCCCTCCCCCCTGCCCTAATCTTCTCGCCGACAACAACCTTGGAACTTGGAACGGCTTGGAACTTTCAGATTCAGGCTAGTAGGACCCCGGAGAATAATGAAATGGTCCTGCGCAATATTATGTGGAGAGCATAAGGCCAATTCTCTCAAGATAGAAGGTTTACGTTGCTATACCATCCAGAATGATTAAGGACTTCTCGAGATTACGTATAAATATAAAAATAAAAAACGACAGCTCAAACGTGTTTCTTTGATAGATATGAGTAANGACTTCTCGAGATTACGTATAAATATAAAAATAAAAAACGACAGCTCAAACGTGTTTCTTTGATAGATATGAGTAATAAAATACGTGGAGATAGAGGAATTACGAGACGAAACTAAATTTAATTCATAGAAGTAGAAAATGCGAGTTGAAATGTCCCACTACGGTCCAGCAGGATGCGGAGAGTCTAATAAACTCTTAGCATGCAGACGAGCTCTATATAAGGATCAGATTAAGAGACCGCACCGAAATTCCCCCTTAACTGGGGATGGGAAAAAACTTACGAAAAAAAAAAANATAAGGATCAGATTAAGAGACCGCACCGAAATTCCCCCTTAACTGGGGATGGGAAAAAACTTACGAAAAAAAAAAAAATGTTCCATTTCAACAAACCGTAACAAAACGTACGACCTCTGGAATGCGATTAAAATACGCAGTCGCATGACAAAGACATGCTCCGGCAAACTGAATCGGCCGATGCCAGTGGTTATCGGAGCGTGGCGCTGAAAACCGAGTGATCATTTCTTCGGCATTGGGTCCGTGGTGGCTGAGTGGTAAGAATGCTCGTCTCCCACCAAGGTGAACTGGTTTTAATCCCCGGCCGGGTCACTCCAGGGTTTTTCGCAAGTGGGAATCATGCCGGAGGATGCCGTTGGTCAGCGGGTTTTCTCGGAGAACTCCCGTTTCCTCCGCCCTAGCATTCCAGCGCTACTACATTCTCACCTCATTTCAGCCTCATCGGTTCTCAAGGCCTCGTTGTTAAGAGCCGCCAAATCTTTCAACTGAACTTTCTTCGGCGTTATGAACACATATGCAGGTACCTCTAGTGATAACCCTAACTGACCTCTCATTACCTCATGAAAGGGTGAATGGAAAAGGACCTACTGCCTTGACTTGAATACGTCTTCAACATCAGACCGACACATGCGTATACTAAGACGGAAACAGCGATGTAACGTTTTCACTGACACTATACCTTAGTGAATATTAACACGATTGAAGTAAATGTGGTCTCGTTTATAAAACTATAGTCTATTAGCGGCTTCTTAACACTTTTTGAATCAAACCTTTGAAAAATCACACTACGAATGACATGTTCGGTTGTTTCCTAAATATGCAATGCATCACAATTTCTTTATATTTGTGTTGACACGAAAGTACTTAATTTNTTCTTCGGCGTTATGAACACATATGCAGGTACCTCTAGTGATAACCCTAACTGACCTCTCATTACCTCATGAAAGGTAGAATGGAAAAGGACCTACTGCCTTGACTTGAATACGTCTTCAACATCAGACCGACACATGCGTATACTANAAAGGTAGAATGGAAAAGGACCTACTGCCTTGACTTGAATACGTCTTCAACATCAGACCGACACATGCGTATACTAGGACGGAAACAGCGATGTAACGTTTTCACTGACACTATACCTTAGTGAATATTAACACTATTGAAGTAAATGTGGTCTCGTTTATAAAACTATAGTCTATTAGCGGCTTCTTAACACTTTTTGAATCAAACTTTNTATTGAAGTAAATGTGGTCTCGTTTATAAAACTATAGTCTATTAGCGGCTTCTTAACACTTTTTGAATCAAACTTTTGAAAAATCACACTACGAATGAGATGTTCGGTTGTTTCCTAAATATGCAATGCATCACAATTTCTTTATATTTGTGTTGACACGAAAGTACTTAATTTCTGGTTAAAATGAATTTTTATTTAAATTATACCTATCAACTATAACATTTCATTCATAATTAATATGAAAAAAAAATTAGTAAAAATCAGGTGTGTTAGTAACGCCATATGAAAAAAAAATTATTACAATGAGTGCGTACAAATGCGGTGAGCTGTCGCTTTGGTGTAATTTTCTAGACTCGTTTTTAGCTTTGTTTGCATTAGGCGGAGGAATATCGCGGAAGTAGAAGTTTATCATGGCTTCAGAAAAGTGTGAAGTAACCATGAATAGCTTACGCAATGCGAGCATGACCTTGAATTGGTGCCGCGATTGCACTATGTTTGGGTGGGGGTCCGCGGCGACCAGCGGTAATTTAAGCTTTTTTTAAAGAAAATTTCCGGGCTGTGAATCTCGCGACTGGTGCCGAACGAAACATCTCGGCGAGAACCACCGATATAAGCCACGAAACCAAAGTATCCATTTCGTTACTTTCAATCCCATACCCTAAAGAAAATATTACCTTCTGACTCATACGTATTCACGTAAAACCGTTTCACACAGAGCTACATCCCCATATTTTTTCGCGCCCTCTCCACTTATTAGATAAATTTACATACACGTATAAATCTGCAAGACTGCTTTTAATAAGCACTTTTCGACTGTATGAAATATTTAACTAATCTTAAGGGTTAGGTTCCTGGCCACATGGGAATCTTGATTGTAATTGGCGTTTTTAGTCGGCGCTAGCCAGTGAACACAAATGTCTAAAAGATATTATTTTGTTTCTTGCATCCAATGCACTTTTGGTATTGGATACCACGTGGCGTTCGTCGTGAGTATTCTCGTTTATGGCTTCGTGTATACCTTTCCGTCCTCACGTATCTAAATAACCCAGCACTCTTTATTTAAAACTGTTCGAAAAGGAGATGACACAATTCCAAGATTTATTTCATACGCTTAAAAAACATTCTTCTTTAACACTTGCAATTGAATATTGTTTAGAAAAATATAGTTATTCGTATTTTAATCACATGTCCTTCACCATGAAAAGTTGTCATTAAACTTGTCATCTGTGGTTCCCACATTTATTTGTGTCTACCATAAGTTTTTGCAGGAACCGGAAACATGCACTTCGCACTGAAAGAACTCGCCAACGGAGGCAAATGGCCCCTTACATGCCCGCAACGTAATACTATGTTTAAAATCGGACATTCGTCAGTAATGCGTTTGTAAAAGTCTTAGGGACACTGCACAGCTTCACATATCCTGCCAAGCGGTTCCAACAGAGATCTTGTTTGATGTGATTTTGGNAGTCTTAGGGACACTGCACAGCTTCACATATCCTGCCAAGCGGTTCCAACAGAGATCTTGTTTGATGTGATTTTGGCCCTACATCAGTCATTTGCGCTGGACTCGCGCCGTCCCGATCCAAGTCCGCTTCCAAGCTTTGGTGAATCGGGACGTACTACAGCTGATTGTTAGTCCACTTAACCGTCAATATTTAAAATTTAATGACTGCGTTTGATGTGGATTTTTGCACAGACAAGGAGAATAAAAGTCCTCGATCATTATAATTCGAAATGAGCCGCTTATAAACGTCTTAGTGCTCATAACTTAAAAAAAGGCGGAAGTTGAGCGCGAAACATAACAGGAGTGATCTCATCGCACGGGGAATATTTTAGCTTGCACGTCCTCGGAGGACTCACGCTCCTTTTTACAAATAAATTGTTAATGGGTTCAGCCTGTAACATACGATACCCCTTTTTACAGAGTTTGTCGGTCGAACTACTGCCAACCGCCAGCCAAAGTTCAGGCGCTTGGAGTCGACATCGTAATCCCGATACTGCGAACCCCCGTTGAGAATTTTTCGGGATGAACTAAATACACCTCGCGTGGTGTAAATTAATCTCATCAAAAATGTCAACGAGATGCTCAAGGCTTCACTAGAGAAATTACACAACTCGAAGGACATGTACGGTCTAACTCACTACAAGTATGCCAACAAAAGGTGCATAATTTACTTTCATACCCGCATGACAGCGCTCTTAACGTATAGTTTATGAAAGGCACGGTGATTTTTTTCTACATTTGGTAATAAATTCACGCGAAAAAGGTTTATCAGTTTTTGATTTTGTTCAGCATTCCGCACCGAATAATATATCTCCTCATACTTGATGAAAATACATTGCTTGCACACAACAACAATTCTCTACTCTCTCATATTTTCCAAAATATGTGGGAAGTTCTGTAATATTTTCTAAAACGTCTTGTTAGAGTCGCATTAAATTGTGTGCATATCTGGCTGAGTAAGCTCGTGGGGGCCTATCAGAGCGTTGCAGAGAGAGCATCGTATTGGTGGAAGTAACCTAATGAGATACCGTACCGATAGCAGTGCGATTTATGCATGGATGTCCTGAAGTTTCGTCGCGTAGAGCGAATCGCTTCTGGGAACATTTTTTGTCTTATGCCTTCCACCCACTCGTCGATGTGAAGAGCCTGCATCCTGTCACTTGGCATGTTAATTAATAACTATGACAGGTAAATGTAGCGGTTTTGAGGCGTCACACATACGCGTTAAAGGATTTAAAACGCACCGGCTTGTAAAGTATTGTCGCATACTTTTTTTTATTATCCACAAGTTCTGCAAAATGGACAAAAGGCGTTTCGGAATTGGCCACCACAAATATGTGATTTATTCACATACAAAACGGAGAAACCCTATAGACTAATACGAAAAAGTTTTTTTTATTAAAATATCGGCTCATTTATTTGCTAGAAAAAGTTATTGCTATCGATGTTGACAACGTGCACAAACAAAATCGGGTAAAATATATTTTTTTTAAGTTATACCTTTTTTGTTGCGTTGAGGGTAAACGTTTAGTGTGCAACGGAAGTTGCGCGCGCACAGTGTAACGAAATTCGACAGTGAACGTGGTAGGGGTATGACCCAATGCGCATGCGCGTATCGTCTAGCTATATACAAACGCAAGGTACACAACATAGCACGTGGTTATATTTAAAACCGACAGAAAATCAGTTTATGTAATAAGCAAATTAAAAAACATTTCATTTATATTAGTGATTCATTTTGAATATATATATATATATATATATATCCTATTAATCAATTTTACTTTAATTATGCCTTGAAAAATTTGTTAGTGACAAAAATTGTATAGTAAATTTTGAAAGTGTTTAATTATGATCTTTAATTAAACCTTTATTAATTGTATTTGACGTCTTTCTTCGGTCATTTTATAGTTTTCCTACTTAAAAAAATTATTTGCACACGTAATAAAATTATAAATTTTAGTCACGCCAAATAAGTATAACTTCTAACGCACGTACATAAGTACACGCACCTATTTTTTATTTTTTATTTTTTTTTAATAATTTTATTATTCTCAAAACGTTTTCAAGCGAAGAAGATAGAACAACGTCGAATTTTCTTCCCCAAAATCATAGATTTTGCACTATTAAGTCAATAATATTAAACATCCAATTTCCGTTTTACTTAATGCATTTACAAAAATAAATTATGACATCACATGATTAACGGCGTATACAGAATGGTTATTAATAAAGTAAACATTTCTTGAAACAAAGGCTGCAGTTATATTTTCATTGCAGCTCAACGATACATGTCAGCCGACTGTCAGCGGCGAACTTTCTGACAATCGGTCTGACTTGCTTTAGAATTCGAAACAAA
>NQII01008068.1:13423-32368 GCA_002778355.1 Clitarchus hookeri | reverse complement strand
CTGGAGCTGGCATTTGTGGTGGATCTATTTTTTTTCCCACTCTCCGGTATTTTGTTTTCCGCATCAAAAAATTTTTACTCCAATTCGTACACGCGCGAACTCTCTCACGCGTTGCCAACTTCCAGAACAAACAATTGTTTCGACGGCAGTGGGCACGCAAAATCTGAATCCGGGCGGTGCGTTTCAGGAAATGTTTCTCGAACGGGAGAGCTTTATTATTTTCACGGAGGAGGATAACGTTTAAAGGGCGTATGTGATTCTACGACGATACTCCCTAGCGGCAGGTAACGTAGTTACACGTCTGGCCATTGGAGACGGGAGGTGGTGTGGGAATTCCGGGGAAGGGTGGTGTGCATAGAAATATACGGAGGAAGGATGATTGGAAGAGCCATGAGGCGGTAGGGTAAACGACGAAGGGTGGAAGAACCCTTTTTTGAGAAGGGGGTAGCGGGAGTGAGGCTGGAGGGTTCGTGAAGGACATGCTTGCTCACGGGTGGGCTGGTACATAATATATAGCGCATGTTTGCTCATCCTTCGTCCTGTTATCCATTCTTCCTTCCCTACGCCATTTCCTTCCTTTCCGTTACTCTCGGTGCGTTTCGTTCTTTCAGTGCGTCCTCGTGCCCAAAACTTTTGTTTTTGATGGAAAAGTTTAGGAATAGGGGTTTAAAACATAAAGTAGAAAATCTAATATAAAAGAGGACGTTTAGGCGCAGAGTTGTGTGTGTGTGTGTGTGTGTGTGAGAAGGGGGGTGGGGGGTGGTGGGAGTACCTGAATTGTGCTCAATAACAGAACATAATTTTTTTTATTGTCATTGTTTTGCACACAAAGGAAAAAAGCATTAAAATTTTTATAAATACGTAACTTTATAATTATTTGGGAATATTTACAGTGGTTTTTTATTTACGTTTTGAACACGTAGCACCGTACATAATTATTTACATGTCTTACTGATTATAAATAATTGTTTACGTAATTTCTACATAATTATAACATTTTGTGTATAGCGACAAGTCTTGAACAGGCATTGAAAAAGTTCGTAATATGTTTACGTATTTTTCCGATTGAAAAAATAAAATTTTTGCAATGTCTGCTGGAAAAATTTATTTAAATTTGGTATTCATGTGTTATATACAAAGGGATATGAATGAAGCTTGTGTATTGAATAACAAATTTGTAAATGAAAAATTTATTTAAGAGAACTTGGTTGATCAGCGGGTGGGTTACCCGAGGGGATAAAATTTCTCGCCGGCTTTTGAGTATGAACATAGATTTTTTTCAAAAATTAAAGTTCCTCAAAATACGATTTGTGGCCAAAGTTTACTGGGAATTTTTATTACAATGAGTTTGTCCCACAGGACGTTATATAAGAAAAAGAGTTGACAGAGATTGTTTCGTGCATTTGAAAGGTAGGGCTCACCATTAAGTGCGTTACTTATAACCAGTTATATTACGTAACTCGATCCACTTTTAGCGATGTAAATTTCAAGGATAAATATCACGGAACTGGCTTTAAGCAGTGCTCTTGCAGACCCAAGCAACTAACTAATTTCCGAAGAGTATTGCAAACCAGTCATCAGTCATTCCAGCTACTTCCGTCACAGCTCAGGTGCAAATGCCAATGAAAGAACATCCCGACAGGAGGTGATGACACTATTGTCCTCACGGTCGTGTTAAATGCCATGAAGCCACCCACCACATGCATCAATGACTGACGTCGTTTTGGCTGGTGGAAACACCACCACAATTTGAAGAGTGGAGCAGTGGAAATAGCTCTTATGGATTATCAGTTACGGCANTTGGCTGGTGGAAACACCACCACAATTTGAAGAGTGGAGCAGTGGAAATAGCTCTTATGGATTATCAGTTACGGCATGTTATCTGACTCTTAGATAAAAATGCGTGGACAAAGGGATGCCCGACTAATAAATAACATTTACTTGATTGTGTGNTGTTATCTGACTCTTAGATAAAAATGCGTGGACAAAGGGATGCCCGACTAATAAATAACATTTACTTGATTGTGTGGTGTCCTTCAGTGAAATTTTGGCGGTGGTTGTGTGATGGTTTATGTGTGGCCCATCAGATTTTATTGTGATCGATGAACCGAGTATTTGGGATAATAAAATGCCTCCCACCACTGTGGCAACATATAATTAACAGGCCATCTCTTGTATCAGAATAACCACTATTGTCCATGAAGCAAAGGTCAATTACGNGTGGCAACATATAATTAACAGGCCATCTCTTGTATCAGAATAACCACTATTGTCCATGAAGCAAAGGTCAATTACGTCGTGTTTTAAATACATCCAGGTTCGTATGCTTAGCTGTCTCACTCATAGCTTGTACTTGTATCCAACAAAGAATCTTTGGGATGAGGTGAAGTGTATTCTGCGTGCCAGACACATTTTACCAGATTCACCATACTACACGAATAATGGGGAGAAAGTTCAGTCAGCTTTTTACGTGAACTTAGGGGAGAGGTTGCCCTGGAGCGCTAGCATTTGTGTACCTATCATCAGTATGTTAAAATGTTGAAGAAATACACCTAGTTGGGTTTTGCCACAGACATATGTAGCCATACATCAAAATTATTTAGATTCATTTCATTTCAAATCCACGTAACGTGAAAATAATCNTCACAGACATATGTAGCCATACATCAAAATTATTTAGATTCATTTCATTTCAAATCCACGTAACGTGAAAATAATCTTACTTGCAATTTTAATTTAGCAAGTAATTTATTTGAACTTAAGAATTGTAGGCCGCCACAAAATTGTAAGTTGAAATAAATTTCTAAATAAATTTTTTTTTCAATCGATAAATGTAGTTTTGTCATAAATCCGGGAAAGACATATTCAGAAATTTTTGACTCATCGCGGAGAAACAATTCACACAAAACGGTTGATGTGCAGTCCGGATTATGTCAAAATTAATTACTGCAGTGCAGTAAATTAAATATACGGTAGATTTGACAAAACAGTCAGGCATTCAGTCGCTCGGTGCAGGTAGGGCATAACGTTCGGACAAAAACCTCTTGATATTCCTCGTGAGGTGTTTGATTAGGTTATTCATCAATACCGAGTTTCACTTTAAAGATTGTCCATGAAGGTAAAGTATAAGTTTATAAATTTTATAAAACTGAACTTCGACGGCACGCTATGAACCGTATTTCAGATAATNTGAAGGTAAAGTATAAGTTTATAAATTTTATAAAACTGAACTTCGACGGCACGCTATGAACCGTATTTCAGATAATGTTTAGGTCGTTAATATCTATATTAATTATGTGTTTTTCAAATTAGTGCTTATTTACCTGTGTACTATCTGTAGGCACTGCACGTGCTTTAAAGTACATCTCAGCACGACATCGTAGGTAATTAATAAGAATGGTGGAAACTACTATTATAATTTTGGTTGTGACAGATGAAAGTACACAATAAAATGTTTTTACACATAGAATACAAGTGTTTTTGTACTATTGCAGAATACAGTCAACGTACCTCGTTTCGTTAACTAACCTTTTTTTTTAATAATTCAAGTACCAATAGTATTGCTACAAACCTCCAGTAACCAGCCGCAATATCACCTCCCACATTATTTCTGCGAATTCCGCCCATTTTGAGGGTTGTTGATGTCCCACCAACTTAAAATGATCTGAAATGGATAGCAATTTTTAAAAAATATAACTTTCCGAAGACTGCTGATAGCTGTGTTCATATAACATACTTATGCCAAGGGATGACGATCTAGTTTATTATATTTAGTGTTAAATACTCAGTATTTTAATATAGTAGGGTGTAATTAAATACAAACAAAATTTAAACATAATTTGGAATCTGTAATATAAACTTTTTCCCTGNAAGAAATTAAACGTAACTTATCAAAGGATGCACAATAGTTAAACCAAAACGTAAATAGGTTTCTGTTAAAGCCAAGATATAAATTCAACAAATAAACCAAGATAGTAAAAAAAACATGCATTACAACTTACATGACGTTCAAATAACAGAATGTTACGGCCTGAGCGCATTGTAGTTTTTTTTTGTGTCGCTATTAATATTCTTTTGTAAAAATTGTAATTTGTATATTTGTAATATTACCTGGTGCTTGAACTGCGCTACAGTGTATTTGAAATCCCGTTTTTTTTTTAGTAAACCAGTAAGTATGCGCCCAAAATTCTTATCTATGAAATGAAAACACACTTCAGACTAGTCGTGTATAGCAATGTCAATACCATTTTATATCATATATCATTTTAATTCCCACCAACATGGCTGAAAACGGTTTTTCAGTCTGCTGTTCCTTAAAATATACGTACCGCTTTCATGCGAAACAACGATAAAGGAGTGCTTTGGACTTTGTAATAGCGTCCAGTTAAAAAAAAATTCTCTTAGCTTGAAGTTTGATTGTTCAAGTTGTACAACGGGAGCACTGCGCGCGAGTTGGCAACTCTGCGTGTAGAGGCGACATCGCTTTACATGCGCGGGCCGGCGTCGAGCTGCCTCTGAAGCACACAAATCTCCCACTAGGCGGCAGTCTTGAGGAACCATCCAAGCATTCACCTGGAGCGATTTGGTTGGACCAGGAATCGAGCTCGGGTCTTTTCGAATGCGAGTCCGGAGTTTTACAACTGCGCCACTTCATTTAAACACCGATTTTTTTTTTGGATTGGAGTAACTGTTTTGCTGAAATTATTTGTTACTGTCCCGCTTGTGTCAAAATCCTGAGGTCCGTGTGTCACATTNCTGGAGTAACTGTTTTGCTGAAATTATTTGTTACTGTCCCGCTTGTGTCAAAATCCTGAGGTCCGTGTGTCACATTTGTCAGTATAGACAAGCAAACAAAACATTCAAGTTTGGTGACTCGCGTTTAGTGTGTGTGAAAAAATTGACTAAGATTTATTTGTTAAACACCAGTTTACTAGATACTTAAATATGGTAAAGTAATTTTTTGCCTATTTTCACACTGAAATAAGTACTTCCATTTACTCCATANTACTAGATACTTAAATATGGTAAAGTAATTTTTTGCCTATTTTCACACTGAAATAAGTACTTCCATTTACTCCATAGAGTACATTATTGTGACTTTGTAAACATGCACTACCTAGTGATATATTTAAAAGTTCTGTTAAATTCTTTAGTTTGCTATTAAAGCCACTAATTTTTCGTGCAGTTGATCCATCGTAATTTAAAGGTAACTAGGTAACAAAAATGAAAAATTTCCAAGCTTGCTTGTATCAATTACTAAATGTCAGTTTCTCTGACGTTCTGTTGCTCAAGACAAGATGAATTCAGTTTTCCAGACGAGTACGAGTTTCTGTTGATTTTGGCAGTGCATGGACCTTATCCAAATTGTCAATATGCCATTTATTATAAGATGTTAGAAATATTTGTAGAGTTTGTTTACGGATATTTAAAATATTTTGAAAGAACTGCTTGTTTTAGTCTTTATAGTTATTACAAGTAATTGCAATTGCTTAAATCAATTAAAATATAATGGTCAAATTACTTAGTAACTGTCATTTTCAATTACTTATAAAAATATTATTCTGTCTGTAATGAATTGAAAACCCATAAACTTTCAGTAACAGCTCATGAGGTATACGCTTGATTTGCTGCCGACGTTACTAAATGTTCTCCTTCTTGTTTATTTGTTGATTGACTTTATATCTATACAGATAACTCTGGGAATTTCTTTCAAAGGTCAATGTTAAGTGTGTTTAATTAATTGAAGCGCTCTGACCAGAACTCTACTTATAATATTTTTAGTGGTAAGGAGTTATTAAAATAGAACCGTCATTGCAGTATTCCACGGATTTTTGTATTGAAATGCGATTTATTTCGCGAGATTTTGGTTGTATAAACTGATGTCGAAGTTTCATTTCATACATAAACGGAATTTGTCAACAAAAAGACCTATTCCCGCATCGAACCATACAAGAAGTTATCTCGTAGGAAATTCCATGAAGCACTTCAACTGACATGTGTTGTTTATATTAAGGGGAAAATCTATTGTAAATAAAACGAAATCAATTTTTCATGTAGACAGAACGTTTGGTTAGACTAAAAAAAAGTTGGCAGTGCATTCACTCACTGTTTATTGGAAAAATAATACTTTGAACAATTAAAATAATTGTATGTTACAAACTTATTTGTCGCATGAAACATATTCTTGCTTGCTCTTGTATTTCTGACAGGGACAGAACGTTAATGTAAAGGAAGTAGTGATTAAAATTGACATTCCATTTCCAGATAAACTAACATGGCGACTGTCTTTCACACTACACTAAGCTGTTTTAGTATTTAAATGTATGATTTTGGTAATATATGATATGGAAAGTTGGGACAGCGATTAGAGATTCTGACTTTTTTTTCCAAATTACAGTGCAAATAATTTAATTATAAAAATATGCACAACATATTTTGATGTTCTTAGTATAAAACGTACACAAATGGTGTTACTTGTATTTAATCTATGTTTAATATGTTTTTCTGAAGTAATACTGAGTAGCATATTGCATTTTAACCTATATTTCATGGAACTATACGCTAATACAATCTTGCAGTTTTACGGATATCTCTGTGTCCTAAGACCCTTATTTTTAAAAATTGCTGCCACATAAATACTTTACGGTTGATATCTGTAAATATAGTACACCCATTTCAACTAAAAGTTTTTNTAAAAATTGCTGCCACATAAATACTTTACGGTTGATATCTGTAAATATAGTACACCCATTTCAACTAAAAGTTTTTTACTGGCAATGTTTAATGAAGAAAATCGTGTTCCCTTATTAACATACATTTTGTCCTCCATTTTGTCAGAAAGCACTACATGAAAAATAATGTAATATCTGTCTTATAAAATTTTAAAATAAAATATGGGCATAGACAAAGTTATATATATATATATGTGTGTGTGAGTGTGTGTGTGTGTATAAACTTAGCTTGATTCTATATTATTTCCGTCTTTTCCTTACTCCATAAAATTAGTAAAGCACGTTTCGCCACACAACTATGGAAGGATAAAGTATAACACAAGTATTGATAACTGGATGGAAGGTGATATCCCTTTTTATTTAGATTTGTCTGTTAGTTAGGTTCAGCTTGAGCTATAGGAACACACTTTGCACATAGTTACCACCCACAGCTCATCTGGTATCTCAATTCAGGGGTCAATTAACGCACTCCTACAAAGTTTGTTATGCAAGATGTGCTCTAGCAAAAACCAGACATGTATGACATTTTAACAAATTAAGCACTTACCATCGAAAGAGCGGTTCAATCAATGATGTTGGTTCTTTACCTATAGAGGATTAGAACACTTATTATGTACATTAGAAGACAAACACAATCATTTTAAAGTGACGGCTACGGTTTTAAGAGATTGTAACCAGAAATAAAATGTCATTTACTTTATTATATTAATAGTATTATTTTACAAATTCACGTCAATTTCCGTGTCCAATTTGTCTAATGAAGCANCATTTACTTTATTATATTAATAGTATTATTTTACAAATTCACGTCAATTTCCGTGTCCAATTTGTCTAATGAAGCACAGAAATCACTATACATTTAGTTAAGAGGTGTCGTATATCGTGGCTTTTTTAAAAATTATTGGATTGAACTAATGTATATTTGAACTGTTACGAAAGGTATGGAAAAATTATAAAAACAGATGAAAGGCATTGAAATCGTTTTCAATTTATGAGCTCATCTTCCAGCAATCTATAAAAACGTGCCACTTGAATAAAATAATATTTATTTTAAATTATTACAGTTAATTATTTATCAGCTTGCGATGTAAATAAGATCAAATATTGACGTGTATTTGAAATATCCTAATGTAAATTTACAAATGCCAATTTACGGAAATTACAACGTCATGCGCCATATATCATAAAGCATTCTAATTTCTCCGTTGTTTCTTTTATGTATAAATTTTAATTTTATATTTTTGCATACTACTGAAATTTTTAAAATTGGCATTTGCTCACACATAGGTCAATTTACGCTTTTGATAAAGGGATGTAGACTTTAAATCGTGCTTAGAAGTTCTTTTCCAATTGTATGCCGGATGGATAGTCGGAGAAATGCTAAACATGGCGTTAGTTCTTCGTTATAGCTGGTTATGAATTAATGGGCTCCGAATCGGCTCTCATATTTAGAGTTTAGAATCTGAAAGTATTCAAACATCAAAGGTTTGCTGTCTTCTTTAGTTGTGAAGTTTATTTTCCTTGGTTCTATTTTGTAAGTCAACACGGGCAACTGAAAATCCAATAAAATATTGAGCGAAACTCATTATAAGTAAGGTGCTACACGCATTGCAAATACGAGCTCTGATAACCAAAGACTCTGAAGATTATTGTGTTTGCTTAAAAATATACAGGCTGTTTCTAAAAAGATGGGCACTGCTTAAAGGATGGGTGGTACGTATTATGTGAAGGAAAAAAATGTGAGCAAACATATAGTCGATCCAGATTTCGATTCAGATGGTCGACATATCGTTGGATTCTTCTTAAAATTATCTATAAAATGACATGTTATTGTATCCGATTAAGATAGAAATTTAAAAAATATTATAGAATAAATTCCAAAATTTAACCAAAGAATTATGTCTATCTCAGAAAGTGCTAGCACCACACTCACCAGACTCATTCCAATCGATAGACACACCTTATAACTATCGGAATATGCTATTTATCGCCTTCCAATCCTATGGGACCTTGCTACGGCTGACGGAGTATACACGTCAGTTACACTGCCCAGAGTGTGTGACGCTACAAGCAATGTCCAAAATGTGCACCATGGCCGTCAATACAGCCTCGCAGAGGTCTCTCAATTGATGATCGCGCCCTTACACATACGCCGTGGTTGGCGTGAATGTGTTGGAATGCGTCAACAGCACGTAGGAGCGGGATTTCTACAGTGACAACAAGGATGCTGTNACAAATAAACCAAGATAGTAAAAAAAACATGCATTACAACTTACATGACGTTCAAATAACAGAATGTTACGGCCTGCGCGCATTGTAGTTTTTTTTTGTGTCGCTATTAATATTCTTTTGTAAAAATTGTAATTTGTATATTTTTAATATTACCTGGTGCTTGAACTGCGCTACAGTGTATTTGAAATCCCGTTTTTTTTTTAGTAAACCAGTAAGTATGCGCCCAAAATTCTTACCTATGAAAAGAAAACACACTTCAGACTAGTCGTGTATAGCAATGTCAATACCATTTTATATCATATATCATTTTAATTCCCACCAACATGGCTGAAAACGGTTTTTCAGTCTGCTGTTCCTTAAAATATACGTACCGCTTTCATGCGAAACAACGATAAAGGAGTGCTTTGGACTTTGTAATAGCGTCCAGTTAAAAAAAAATTCTCTTAGCTTGAAGTTTGATTGTTCAAGTTGTACAACGGGAGCACTGCGCGCGAGTTGGCAACTCTGCGTGTAGAGGCGACATCGCTTTACATGCGCGGGCCGGCGTCGAGCTGCCTCTGAAGCACACAAACCTCCCACTAGGCGGCAGTCTTGAGGAACCATCCAAGCATTCACCTGGAGCGATTTGGTCGGACCAGGAATCGAGCTCGGGTCTTTTCGAATGCGAGTCCGGAGTTTTACAACTGCGCCACTTCATTTAAACACCGATTTTTTTTTGGACTGGAGTAACTGTTTTGCTGAAATTATTTGTTACTGTCCCGCTTGTGTCAAAATCCTGAGGTCCGTGTGTCACATTTGTCAGTATAGACAAGCAAACAAAACATTCAAGTTTGGTGACTCGCGTTTAGTGTGTGTGAAAAAATTGACTAAGATTTATTTGTTAAACACCAGTTTACTAGATACTTAAATATGGTAAAGTAATTTTTTGCCTATTTTCACACTGAAATAAGTACTTCCATTTACTCCATATAGTACATTATTGTGAGTTTGTAAACATGCACTACCTAGTGATATATTTAAAAGTTCTGTTAAATTCTTTAGTTTGCTATTAAAGCCACTAATTTTTCGTGCAGTTGATCCATCGTAATTTAAAGGTAACTAGGTAACAAAAATGAAAAATTTCCAAGCTTGCTTGTATCAATTACTATATGTCAGTTTCTCTGACGTTCTGTTGCTCAAGACAAGATGAATTCAGTTTTCCAGAAGAGTACGAGTTTCTGTTGATTTTGGCAGTGCATGGACCTTATCCAAATTGTTAATATGCCATTTATTATAAGATGTTAGAAATATTTGTAGAGTTTGTTTACGGATAATTAAAATATTTTGAAATAACTGCTTGTTTTAGTCTTTATAGTTATTACAAGTAATTGCAATTGCTTAAATCAATTAAAATATTATGGTCAAATTACTTAGTAACTGTCATTTTCCATTACTTATAAAAATATTATTCTGTCTGTAATGAATTGAAAACCCATAAACTTTCAGTAACAGCTCATGAGGTATACGCTTGATTTGCTGCCGACGTTACTAAATGTTCTCCTTCTTGTTTATTTGTTGATTGACTTTATATCTATACAGATAACTCTGGGAATTTCTTTCAAAGGTCAATGTTAAGTGTGTTTAATTAATTGAAGCGCTCTGACCAGAACTCTACTTATAATAGTTTTAGTGGTAAGGAGTTATTAAAATAGAACCGGTCATTGCAGTATTCCACGGCTTTTTGTATTGAAATGCGATTTATTTCGCGAGATTTTGGTTGTATAAACTGATGTCGAAGTTTCATTTCATACATAAACGGAATTTGTCAACAACAAGACCTATTCCCGCATCGAACCATACAAGAAGTTATCTCGTAGGAAATTCCATGAAGCACTTCAACTGACATGTNAAAGACCTATTCCCGCATCGAACCATACAAGAAGTTATCTCGTAGGAAATTCCATGAAGCACTTCAACTGACATGTGTTGTTTATATTAAGGGGAAAATCTATTGTAAATAAAACGAAATCAATTTTTCATGTAGACAGAACGTTTGGTTAGACTAAAAAAAAGTTGGCAGTGCATTCACTCACTGTTTATTGGAAAAATAATACTTTGAACAATTAAAATAATTGTATGTTACAAACTTATTTGTCGCATGAAACATATTCTTGCTTGCTCTTGTATTTCTGACAGGGACAGAACGTTAATGTAAAGGAAGTAGTGATTAAAATTGACATTCCATTTCCAGATAAACTAACATGGCGACTGTCTTTCACACTACACTAAGCTGTTTTAGTATTTAAATGTATGATTTTGGTAATATATGATATGGAAAGTTGGGACAGCGATTAGAGATTCTGACTTTTTTTTCCAAATTACAGTGCAAATAATTTAATTATAAAAATATGCACAACATATTTTGATGTTCTTAGTATAAAACGTACACAAATGGTGTTACTTGTATTTAATCTATGNTAAAAATATGCACAACATATTTTGATGTTCTTAGTATAAAACGTACACAAATGGTGTTACTTGTATTTAATCTATGGTTAATATGTTTTTCTGAACTAATACTGAGTAGCATATTGCATTTTAACCTATATTTCATGGAACTATAAGCTAATACAATCTTGCGGTTTTACGGATATCTCTGTGTCCTAAGACCCTTATTTTAAAAAATTGCTGCCACATAAATACTTTACGGTTGATATCTGTAAATATAGTACACCCATTTCAACTAAAAGTTTTTTACTGGCAATGTTTAATGAAGAAAATCGTGTTCCCTTATTAACATACATTTTGTCCTCCATTTTGTCAGAAAGCACTACATGAAAAATAATGTAATATCTGTCTTATAAAATTTTAAAATAAAATATGGGCATAGACAAAGTTATATATATATATATGTGTGTGTGAGTGTGTGTGTGTGTATAAACTTAGCTTGATTCTATATTATTTCCGTCTTTTCCTTACTCCATAAAATTAGTAAAGCACGTTTCGCCACACAACTATGGAAGGATAAAGTATAACACAAGTATTGATAACTGGATGGAAGGTGATATCCCTTTTTATTTAGATTTGTCTGTTAGTTAGGTTCAGCTTGAGCTATAGGAACACACTTTGCACATAGTTACCACCCACAGCTCATCTGGTATCTCAATTCAGGGGTCAATTAACGCACTCCTACAAAGTTTGTTATGCAAGATGTGCTCTAGCAAAAACCAGACATGTATGACATTTTAACAAATTAAGCACTTACCATCGAAAGAGCGGTTCAATCAATGATGTTGGTTCTTTACCTATAGAGGATTAGAACACTTATTATGTACATTAGAAGACAAACACAATCATTTTAAAGTGACGGCTACGGTTTTAAGAGATTGTAACCAGAAATAAAATGTCATTTACTTTATTATATTAATAGTATTATTTTACAAATTCACGTCAATTTCCGTGTCCAATTTGTCTAATGAAGCACAGAAATCACTATACATTTAGTTAAGAGGTGTCGTATATCGTGGCTTTTTTAAAAATTATTGGATTGAACTAATGTATATTTGAACTGTTACGAAAGGTATGGAAAAATTATAAAAACAGATCAAAGGCATTGAAATCGTTTTCAATTTATGAGCTCATCTTCCAGCAATCTATAAAAACGTGCCACTTGAATAAAATAATATTTATTTTAAATTATTACAGTTAATTTTTTATCAGCTTGCGATGTAAATAAGATCAAATATTGACGTGTATTTCAAATATCCTAATGTAAATTTACAAATGCCAATTTACGGAAATTACAACGTCATGCGCCATACATCTTAAAGAATTCTAATTTCTCCGTTGTTTCTTTTATGTATAAATTTTAATTTTATATTTTTGCATACTACTGAAATTTTTAAAATTGGCATTTGCTCACACATAGGTCAATTTACGCTTTTGATAAAGGGATGTAGACTTTAAATCGTGCTTAGAAGTTCTTTTCCAATTGTATGCCGGATGGATAGTCGGAGAAATGCTAAAGATGGCGTTAGTTCTTCGTTATAGCTGGTTATGAATTAATGGGCTCCGAATCGGCTCTCATATTTAGAGTTTAGAATCTGAAAGTATTCAAACATCAAAGGTTTGCTGTTTTCTTTAGTTGTGACGTTTATTTTCCTCGGTTCAATTTTGTAAGTCAACACGGGCAACTGAAAATCCAATATAATATTGAGCGAAACTCATTATAAGTAAGGTGCTACACGCATTGCAAATACGAGCTCTGATAACCAAAGACTCTGAAGATTATTGTGTTTGCTTAAAAATATACAGGCTGTTTCTAAAAAGATGGGCACTGCTTAAAGGATGGGTGGTACGTATTATGTGAAGGAAAAAAATGTGAGCAAACATATAGTCGATCCAGATTTCGATTCAGATGGTCGACATATCGTTGGATTCTTCTTAAAATTATCTATAAAATGACATGTTATTGTATCCGATTAAGATAGAAATTTAAAAAATATTATAGAATAAATTCCAAAATTTAACCAAAGAATTATGTCTATCTCAGAAAGTGCTAGCACCACACTCACCAAACTCATTCCAATCGATAGACACACCTTATAACTATTTGAATATGCTATTTATCGCCTTCCAATCCTATGGGACCTTGCTACGGCTGACGGAGTATACACGTCAGTTACACTGCCCAGAGTGTGTGACGCGCTACAAGCAATGTCCAAAATTTGCACCATGGCCGTCAATACAGCCTCGCAGAGGTCTCTCAATTGATGATCGCGCCCTTACACATACGCCGGGGTTGGCGTGAATGTGTTGGAATGCGTCAACAGCACGTAGGAGCGGGATTTCTACAGTGACAACAAGGATGCTGTGAACCAACGCTTTCACATGGCCGCACAGGTAGAAATCGATGGAATTTAGGACAGATCGGCCGGGCCATGGAACTGGCCTGGCCGATTACAGTTAGCGCGCCTATACATTAGGATCATATCCTTTTTTTCTGCATACGTGTATTCCATTTCACTGCATATGCGCGTGTCTGGCGGTACAATACATCCACCACTCTGTGCAAACACAGCCGGCACACTGATGCAGCGTACGTATATAATTATATATACATTATATATTATATGTGATGTATATAATATATAATTAAAACATTATATATAATGTATATAGTATATATATTGTCTGTAATACATATGAGTTAAACATATAATATATTTTATATATAACATAAATAATATATATGATTTATAAATATAATATACATAATATATAATATACAATATATAATATACAATATCCAGGATGTTCTGCAAGGAAACAGACAAATTTCGCCACCATATTCTGGAGGCCATTGGTAACAAAAAAAAAAATACAGATGTGAGCTATGAAGCTCCATTCCAGAGTTACAATGATGGAATTGAAATAAATACACATTTACAAGTACGGGTTTCAGCGAATGTGTGCTGCGTATTACTTGGCAATCAGCTAATTGGACCACATTGTATACAGTGCAATTTCAATGCACGTTACTACAGACAATGACTGGAACCCGACTTACCACTCCTATCAAAATATGCGTCGTCGGCAGTACGGCGTGGCACGTGGTTGCAGCAGGGTGGGTCACCTCCACACTTCAGCAGGACTGAGACAGAATTCTTAGCATACGTGAAGGTGGATAGGAAGAGGTGATCCAGTCACATGGCCGCAGCACTCTCCTTACTTTCCCCTCTTTGAACTTTTTTCTTCGAAGGCTGCCTGAAGATGAGGATGTAGAGCGCACTGGAGCCGGACACACGTCACCAGTTGATACGGGAGATCACCGATGCCTCCATTCAACTCCTAAATGAACTAGCATACGTGCACTGACAGAAAGACATGGTGCAACGTGTCACAGCCTGCTTGCGATCAGTGGAGGCTCATTTTGAACAGCTTGTATGAAACTCTGACATGTAATCAATGGCAATAAAGATATTCAGTAATTACTCATTTTGTGTCTATTGCATTTCCGTCACTGTAGCACTAAAACGGAGCTTCATGTGGACACATTTCATTGCATTTCCTCTCTACTACAAATGCCAAAGGTTTGTTTTTTAAGTAGGTTCTGACGCAATACAGATAGGAAAAGTTTACACATATATATATATATTTATATATACACACATATATGTATATACATATAACGAAAATTGCAATTATACCATTTCTCACATACTACACGGAAAAGCCCGGTACACATGCGAAACCATTACACCGTGGCAGTGAAAAATTTTAGTTGCTATACTTAAAGCTTTAAAATTAATTTAATTATAAATGAAATATTAATTTAAAATTTTTTAGTGCCTAGTAAATTTTTTATTTTAAATATTTTTCTTATTGGTAAATTTAAAATTAGTTTACAATGTAAATTTGAATATAAAAATATGACATCCTCTCACTTTNACGTGTCACAGCCTGCTTGCGATCAGTGGAGGCTCATTTTGAACAGCTTGTATGAAACTCTGACATGTAATCAATGGCAATAAAGATATTCAGTAATTACTCATTTTGTGTCTATTGCATTTCCGTCACTGTAATACTAAAACGGAGCTTCATGTGGACACATTTCATTGCATTTCCTCTCTACTACAAATGCCAAAGGTTTGTTTTTTAAGTAGGTTCTGACGCAATACAGATAGGAAAAGTTTACACATATATATATTTATATATATATACACATATATGTATATACATATAACGAAAATTGCAATTATACCATTTCTCACATACTACACGGAAAAGCCCGGTACACATGCGAAACCATTACACCGTGGCAGTGAAAAATTTTAGTTGCTATACTTAAAGCTTTAAAATTAATTTAATTATAAATTAAATATTAATTAAAAATTTTTTAGTGCCTAGTAAATTTTTTATTTTAAAAATTTTTCTTATTGGTAAATTTAAAATTAGTTTACAATGTAAATTTGAATATAAAAATATGACATCATCTCACTTTNTATTTTTCTTATTGGTAAATTTAAAATTAGTTTACAATGTAAATTTGAATATAAAAATATGACATCATCTCACTTTCAATAAATTAGACATAACACTTAACAAAAATTATTTATTAAAATCTTTTTAAAATTGTAATAAAAATAATTTTTATTAATTACAATTTTTTTATTATATGATTTACTATCCAAAAATGGTTTATTCTCACCATTCATATACTACTTTTGCAGGGTTTTTACAAGTGCTCACTTCTCCTTGAACAGCCTGTAGCAACAGGCTGGTGTGGCGCGAATACTCACGATGTCAAAAAGCTAGGAACTGGCGGGCTCTCTACACGACCCCTGGCGGGCCGGGAACGGGCAAAATAAAGTGCGCCGTATTTTACGCCACCCGCAATACACCAGCGCGCTGCACATACACGCGCGCCAGACGCTCAAGGAAATAGAGGACGACCCGCCCTTCACGTGGTGTGAGGATCATGGCACAGGGTCTGGCCGGGGCAGGGGACGAAGTGAAGCGACGAAGAAGGAGGCAGCAAGGGTTATTTGCGGTGAGGGATACTGGAGTTTCGACCGCCGGGCGTAAAGGCGACAGGGTGGGAAGTTTGCGAAACCCCGTGGAGAGAAAGCTCTGCGAGGAATGCAGAGTATTTCTACACACCCTGAAAGACAAATGATACCGAAAAGTAACTGTTCCCGTGAATACATATTACGGGCGGTTCACGGTTACTTCCGACATTTCTGAAGTCTTTGCTAAAGTTCTATTTCCAGGACATTCCTCCGCCTCGTGCAAACATATTTGAACTTAGTATAGAAAATTACACCAAAACTACAGCGCACCGGATTTAATTTNTCCTCCGCCTCGTGCAAACATATTTGAACTTAGTATAGAAAATTACACCAAAACTACAGCGCACCGGATTTAATTTCGCATATTATGTTAAGGCATGTATAAAACGTTAGCGTTGCAAGGGAAAAAATGCTTTTAACTAGAAATTTCAGTAGTTTAGTGAAATTACAGAAGGGAGTTTTGGCTCCACTTATTCGTATGTCGTAACTAATAACTGCGTGTATGTTCCCTGGTTTATAAAGCAAACAGTGTTATTAATTTATGTTTATGAATCTGTCCATGGGAAAAAAGTTAAGTTTCATTTTACAGTCAGCGAAAGCGTTTAGTAATAAAATGATGAATGTTTAAGTATGCTCTAAGAAGTTAGAGATGTCCTATAGCATCTGGTATTACGTTACACTTAGATGGAGATTGTTTTGTTTTACTTCTCTCTCTCTCTCTCTCTTTCTCTCTATCTACCCTACTCCTCACCTTTTACACCCACGCCACATACCTCTTCCACAGGAGGAATAAATCAATTTGTTCGAGAAAATACTTACGGGAAGTTTATTGAGATCATTATTTGAAACCCTCTCACTGTAAAGAGAGTGGTGGAAAAATTACAGTTTATTGATAGAGAAGTTAACATATTTGAAAGAAATAAAGGAAAGGATGTAAAAGTGCACGGTGAATGTATGGAACCGGTTGATGTACAGCATTCATAAAAAGTTCCTAAAGCTAAGTTAATTTTTGACGAAAATAGTCATACTCCAATTGAACCCATTCAGACCCAGTGTACACAGTTATGTACATTAGGGGAGACTGGGTACGGTTGGGTTGTAACAGGGTGCAGTTGTATAGTTCATTTCATATAAGAAGGCCACATTCTGACAGTCAGTGAGTGGCAAATTAACGTATTCAAAACAAACAACGTGCCATTTACAAAATCCTGTATCAGCTGATGCACGAATGAACAAAAGTTAATGAAATGTTGGCTATTCTGAGTGCACTGCCGATGCACATTAAACAAACTGAAAATACGCGATAACAAAGAGTTGCTAGATTAATTAATACATTTTATTTTACGTGGCCATAAAACCGCAGTTTTTATTTTTAGAAACTAAACTTCGTTATAAAATAATAATGTATATGTATTCAAAATGAAATGCATAATAATACAACCAGTATAGAAATGAAACCCAATCTCGAAACCTTTTTCACGTCGTATATCACAATCTCCAACCCTGCTTTTCTTACGTCCTTCATATTAATTCCAAAAGCACACATAAATATTGCATAATATTGTTGAATTATTTTCTGTAATAATTTTACGAAATATATTTGAAATACTTTTCGTACCCGGCCAATATTAGAATAACAGTCTACTTTACACACACCATCGTCGTGAAATCTGTTGTGCGCGCTACATATTGGCTCATTTGCGAAGCATACGCCATATTGTTCTCCGAAAACCCATTACCTTGTTTCCAAAGGAGTGGGACACCGTACACTCGCCACACTAGCACGCCATACCTGTAATGAGTGTTGCACTCACGTCTTCCCACTGCTTCCCTCTACACGTTCCTGCCCTTCCAGTTACATAACGTTTACGAACGACCGTACAAACGCACTCCAAACTTCGTTTCGAGTCTTCTTTCGCCACCTGCCGCGCCACTCAAGCAGTTCGTCAATTGCCGCACGAGGCAGCACCTACTGGACGAGCTTACTCGCCGGACCAGTTATGTGGCCGATCAGCTGATGGCGGAAGGATACGTAGTCAGATGTAAACAGTGGTGCTACTTTCGCCTAGCTGTCAAAAAGTGGCCTTATTATATGGTACTGACCATAACAACTCGAATATTCGCAAAACTATCCACGGTGCGGTGAGGGGTACAAGGGGAAAGACACGCGGCTTGCCTGTACGGACCTGATCGGCAGTGTTGCGTCACCCTCCGCGCGCTTTGTTCGCTTGTAGAGTGACCTATTGTGTTTTGTCACCCAAAAGTAAGTATTTTTGATCGATTTCTTCCTTGAGTTGCTTCGTTAATATTATAATTTACGTTTTGAGTTTGAAATTTTCCCTGCGTAATTGGTGGACTTAAGAGGCAAGTAAAAAGTAATTAGTTTTTTTGTAGGTTATTTTCTCTCGCCTCTGAGACCTTTTCACTGGCTC
>NQII01008068.1:0-13376 GCA_002778355.1 Clitarchus hookeri | reverse complement strand
GGGTACGGTTGTAACATTTTTTTGTGGGTACGGTTGTAACATTAGTAATATTTTGGTTTTACATTGTAGATGCCCAGGAAACGTGTCAGGAAGACATCGAGAGGTGTAAGCGACATATCACGTTACAAGGATGCATACGACGAAGTTAAAAGTGGAGTTCTTTGAGACCAGCAGCAGAGATCTACAGAGTTAACCACGTCTCTCTGCTACGATACATACGAAAGAGAGATGCCACGAACGAAGGTGCCGAGGCAGAAAATATTAGTATGGGATATGTAGGTCATAACAGATTCTTTTCGGAAGATCAAGAACATCTACTCGCCATATACCTCATCTGTTGTGCAGATATATACTTCGGTCTTTCTGCTGAAGAGGTAAGAAAGTTAGCATTTGAACTCGCCGTTAAATACAACTTAAAAATACCGCCATTTAGAAGTTGTTCTGTTTGATTAGATGCTATTTTACTAGCTTCAGATTATTTTTAAATACGACGTTAACTTGAAAATATTAGGTTTTTAAAGTGATTAAAGAATACTGTTTAAAATTTTACTAAAATGGTGCCATATTAACCTTAAATAATGTAAAAATTTTCACATGTGATTTATTAGTAACAAAACTGATTTAAATGCGTGCATTGTGTATTATTTATGTATGTTTCAACTGACCCCCATCACTGTTACAACCGCCCTTGGCAAGGCATCAGTTGTAATGGTGGCACACGTTTTGTGAAACGTTTCCTGTCTGGAAACTACTGCATATAGTCTAATCAGTTTAATATAAAATTTGAAGACAAATGAGCACCCTTCTATGTCAAGCGACTTTTTGTTGTTTACAACCAGAATGGCAATGCTACGAGCGATCAAAGCAAAATTGTTACAACCGTACCCAGCCTCCCCTACGCACGTGAAGGTAATTCTTGGGTTGTCCTGCACGCTGCTCAATGACCAATGATCTTTTATTTTGTATATGATTCGCAAACCGTCTTAGTTGTCTTAAATAATTGCTTAATACCAACGTTAGTCAAAGCAGATCACTAACGAAGAGTAACCGACGTGTCAAAAAATTGCAATGGTGGGGGTGGGTGGGCCGCCCACCACGAAATTTTCTTTTTCTCGAGTCAGTTGTCGGAAACGCAGTTCAACCCACCATTTTATAGTGGAATATATCGAGGTTCTAGGAATTTTTCGGCCAAGAATCAGTCAGGGGACACAGTGTGGTTTGAGTTAAGAGAGAGCTTAGCAACTGGAATGGGTGAGGACGTTTAGGTCGACGAAGTATGTCAAGTGTCCCGAGAAAATCTGCCTGACATCGCAAAGTCCATCACGCGCGATACTGTTGGCAATTACATCAATAAAGTTTCCCACATGCGCAAAAATACAGGTGCAACGCCTGCCGGGAATCGAACCTAGCTCATATATCAGAATAGAGGAACGGTAGTCAATGGGAAGATTTTTGCCCGTTTAAGTGAGAGAGAAAATATGGTTGTATTATATATATTAAAATAACTTGAGAGTACCATGAGAAAACCCCCCATACTCTGTTCAAACCAGCAAGGGCACTGGGGAAAATATAAAACCCGCAGATACCATCACCAATGCATATTTAATATGCCTACATGCATTTTATATGGTCATATAAATATATGTGCATATTATATGGTAATATAAATATATATATTCATATTATTAGGTAATATTAATATATATGCATATCATATACTAATATTAAAAAAATGCTCATTAAACATTTTTCTTTAAATTATAAAAAAAAATTATATACTAAAGATTTTCTTTTCTTTAAATTATAACAAAACTGATATACTAAATATTTTTTCTTTACCAACAGTGTTTTTTAAAACTTACATGAGCAAGACATATCTCGAGATAAAATAAAAATGTATGTATTGTTTTACACACTTTTTTTATCCACACACACATTACAATACTATTATTGTTGTTATTGTTCTCCATAATACAAGGTATTCTTTTTTACATGTGTTGCTTATCTGAGCCTTGGAGGGCATTAAACACGTAATATATTTTTTAAATATACAATGGGTTCCTCATAGCATTTTTTTAAAATATACCACGGGTTATCATAACTCCACAATCTTGGGGCTTCGGAGTTGCACGAGGCACAGCAATATCTTTGATTTTTGCAGTCGCGAAGTCTTGTGGTGTACGTCTCGACGAGCTGTCTAAAGGGCGGGAAGCGGCAATGCTTGTGAAGGTCTACAAAGTTCGTTCCGATGGGGCTCGCATTGCGAATCGCCGACTCTTGGCGTCTTCCAAACACATGCACAGCGTAATAGGGAATCACGGCAGAGTACAGCATTGCCGGAATTCCCTCGTACTGTATATTCCCCTCGTCCCACCTTAGTCAGTGCGTTTCGTACGTCTGTAGGCGGTACGCCTGTTGCGTGGTGCTGCCATGGACACGGCGGTAAAAAAAATGAAAACTTTGGATTTCTCTTCTTCGTCACTCTACGTGATAGCTATTTACTTGAGGATGCAAGAGCTCAACGAGCGAAAAACCTTGGATGGTGCAAAACATTTTTTTCCCTAGATGTTTTTTTGTTATATAAAAAAAATTAGGTTCCAGTGTACACATCGAGTTTCAAATATTTTTCACAAAGTCATTCAAAACTTCATCGTGGCCCATACACATCGGGCACCTGTGTTCTGGGTTGGTTTCCACGTCGGGTAGTGCTTGCCGGTAAATTTATTGAAGGGGAGCACGTTCAACGAGTACAGCTTGCGAGTAGATAACTTGCATGCGGACGTCGTCTTCTACGGGTAGGGCGTCTTCCAAGGGCGCAGACGTCGCGAGGGCTGCTCTGCGGGCCTTGCACCAACACCTGCGATGTGGCGTGCGGGAACCGAGGTGGTGCAACCCTCGAATCACTCCTTGCACGGGAGACAGTCCCGTATGTCTTTGTCCTGCTGGAAGTAGGCCGGCAAATTCTTGACTACGGTTCGAAATTTAGTATGGTGCGTAGATCAGGAGAAATTCTTTCGGCAGGTACGGTAACTCGTCCCGTTTGTCCAAGGCACTAAGCGAGCGCACCCTTCCAAATGCCAAAATTGCTGAAAGGATTTTATGGTTACTCGGACAACACGTTTACATTTCTAAGAGCTAGAAAAATTACTGATTTACCGAGGGGGCTCGGAGTGCGTCTTATAAAGAGTTTTAAAGGAAAAACAAACGTCCGCCCTCGCGATTAAAGTAGGCCGCCGATTGATGGGAACGAAGATTTCCGAAAACACCCGAGTAATTAACCAATGAGAAACATTGGCAGAGCAATTTAAATATATTGGAAGGGGGTGGACAATTTGTCAATTAAATATATATTGGAATGGGGAGTGGAGAGGTCAGTCGTCTGCTGGATGCGGTGCACTGTAAAAAAAATTATAAACGAAAAAATCAAGATGGCGGTCGAACGAAGGTGAGCGACAAACTCCAGTAATGTATAAACAAAAGACAAACAAAAAAAAACATGCGAACGGTGGCTGTGATACCTACCAAGATGGCAGACTGCACCAACCAAGTTGGTTGAATGTGTATCGGTTGAGGGGGGTGTGGGGATCCTCCGGAAATTTTAGTTTTGTAAAGTACATTTTCAAATAATTTTTACTTAATTTTTAATTATTTTTTAATATATTTGTTTTATTATTTTTGTAATTTTTTGGGTTTATAGGTCAGAGGTCACTGGGGTAAAGGTCAATGGCCAAGTTCACCTGGATACGTTATGGCCGCCGGCAAACCGGAATGACATAGCACGAACAGCTTCGGCGCTCCGGTCCCAGATCCCGATGTGCCAAAGTCCCCATAATCCCTCTACTCACAACAATGAACTCAATTTATAGATATAACACTCCAGGAGGGCTTTTAAATATCTATGCATTAAAACTTTCCTACCCTCCTCTCACTTAATATTTACTTAAAATTACAAGTATTCAATACTCCTCCACTCTTAGTAAAACAACCCATTTGACTAAGAGAAACACATAATACATAATGACATAAAAAGAGGGCCAGGAAACCAATATACCGATGTCGCTGGACGGTGAATTTTCTTGGGGATCTCCAGTTTCCCCTGCCCATGCATTTCAGTTAACCGAATACCTCACTCAGGTGCAGAACACTGCCGACTGCCTGTTTCCCTGGTGATATGAATTCTCCCTGCAGTGTGGGCAAGTCCATTGTGCTATTTACTCGAAAAATGGGGGTGGAAGCTACAACACTTCTGTCCTTGAAATGTAATGTCTTGTATGGGGACAAGCAATACGAACAGAAATACAGCATAATATTATTTATAGTTTACAATCTCAGGATTTTGCCATTTCCTATTTCCTTCTAGAGAACTACTAAAAAAGTCTTTAAGTGGCCTGCAAATTGCCAAAGAACGTAATCCACAAAAAATGACGAAAGACGCAAAAAATCTAACAAAATATCTTTATTTAAAAATTTACTTCATGTTACATAATTTCGAATGTGCGAGCAATGTTTATATCCTCAAAGGAAAAAAAAAGTAAATTCATCAAACACCTTGCCCTAGTAAGGAAGAATTTTACTAGCTTTACATACCTAAAAATGTCTATTCAGTGATACCAAAAATTGTTTATAATTTTTGTAAATAAGAACATTTGAGGACTTTTTGAAATTTTTTTATTGGTAGTAGACATTAATTTCTGTAAAAATATTTATTCGAAACATGTCTTAAAGTAAAATAACACAATAACTTTTCAGCCTCTCTTTATTCTTTTATTTGTAAGTCAATTGTTTTATTAAATTATTCAAATATCTACAGAAGTCATTGCACATTAAATATAGAATATGGTTTTATTATTTCCTTAAAATTAAACTTGTATAATTTGATCAGTATTTAGACACAAATATGAAAGAACTGTCTTCTTTCTGCGAAATACTTTTAAGTAAGTGTTTTTATCAGATAAATAGCAGAAAACACGCAAACGAACAGAAAGAAAAAACTACACCGTTTGCGCTATTTTTTCGATGCGTAGCGTGGGGAATCCGGATTGGAAACGAACAATAAATCACGTCGTTTCACTGCTTGTAACGGTCGTTCATCTCCCCGATACTAGCACGGCTAAGGGGACAGCAAACAACGCAATATCCGCGTCGATATTTAAAACGTGATTTGTATTTTCCTGTCACTGTTTTAAGCGGCGTGCTACATAAATCCGCGCACGAGTGGTTTTTCGGTTTCAAATCTCGAAATTTTTTTTCCCTATACACGCGCTCATTTTACTTCGCCGTGTGTCGCCGAATGAACTTCTGCCCTGGGTATTCCGTCGAGAACAATTTGTCCGTTCACTCTTCTTCAGAGCGAGGAAAAGATTTTAAACTCCCGTTTTATTTGTTGGTTTTGGCAACCTTCCCATGAGACGACAGTCCCGCGAGATGAGAAAACAGGGAATTTAAATGCATCAGAGTGAGCCCTTTGAAAACTTAATTTCTTAAGGTTTTTTGAGTATCGTAAAATTTGTACAGTATTTAACCGACTGTATTTTATCATTTAGTAGTCAATTGCCTGGCGTAAACTTATCTGAAGCTCACCAAATTACCCTCTTACGTCAATCTGTTCACGTGTTTCACATAATGTGTTTATGGGTGAAACAATGATGTTTGACATTTCGGTTTATATTTTAAAAATCGTGTCGTGTTTCCAGTGGTGACATCAACGGTTCCTGGCAATTTTTACGTAACTCGACATACATATTCAATAGCGATCCTTTGTTTTGTTTTTAAGGGTATATTATTCTCATCCTACACCCAATACACAGAATCGCGTCCATAGAATTGGCGCGGTATTGCCATACCAAAAATATTTTGGGACAGCTCTCATACAAATGTATGGAACAAGAAAAACGTAATTATATAACCACCACGCTTAGGTAAAAATTACATATATATATACTTACTTAGCTACTCTTATACACATCTAGCCAGAAGGGATTTTTCAGAGCGATACTAAACTTCTAATTCTTAGCTGAAGTATGACTATCGTAAATTTTACTGTACAACTGAGAGAGTGCAGAGTTCTGAATTTATTGCAAATCGATGTAACAGGTGGTTTTGTGAATATGCCATATTTAAAAATTAATCTGTATGCAATTAATCTGTATGCAAAAATCTCATTGACTCATGAGAGGGTCGAAAACTATCGTAAGCTTTTTAAAAAAACGTCTTGCAGATAATTTTTTTGTTTTTCAAAAATTTGAAATTTTATTTAAGCGTTGTAAATTATTCTGAAATACGAGAGCAGTGAGTGATGTAATAAATTATTTAATGGGCAGTTCATTCCTTTCCCCGGACCTTCGACTTTAGAGATGGAGAGAACCGAGGCCACTGAGAAACAAAGTAAACATGAGAAATACCGAATTATTGACTTAGAAATGGGAAAATCGCAGCGAAATATGGAGTAGTATAAAATCTGTTGGTAATTTGTTTAATTAAAACTTAACGTAAGTGCTATTTCGCAAGTCATTTTAAATAGGGTAGATTTTAACTTAAGAAATATAGAGATTTTAAAATAAATCATAGGCAAGCAATTGCATTGGATGGTGGTATTGAAACAGTCCTGCGTCTTGGAGACACGCGGATATATCAGATTTTAAGTAAAAATTACCTTTAAACTACATTCTTAATTGTATGCTACAGTAAAGATGACATTTTACTCACGAAACTGTATGCAACTAGAAGCTTACCCTTATAGTAAGGTTGTTAGCCTACTTTCAGAAGGACAGAAAGACTAATGAGACAACTTTCCTGTTTGTGTTTGTGTGTATGTGTGTATGTGTGTGTCTGTGCATGTGTGTGTGGCTGCGTGAGTGTCTGTGCGTGTGTCCTCCTTAAATATTTTAACGAATTTCACCAAACTCGGTACACATATAGATAAGTAAGGACTCCGGACTTTTATAGTTTTCAACCACGCCGGGCACTTACTTTCAAGATGGCGGCTATTTTAAAATTAAGACTAAATGTCATATTTTGGAAACCATTCAACTGATTTTAACAACATTTTGTATGCTGACAGCGTAAGTTGTGTGCATTTAATTCAGAGTTTAATTATGTTGTTGGTCCGCCATTTTGGAAAATAGCGCTACTAGAAAAATTAAACTTCTACGTCATATCTCGAAAACATATTTGTCCACCATTTCGGAAGATAGCGATACATGAAAAAATAAAGCTGTTGTGTTATATCTCGTAAACTACTCACCCAATTTTCTTCAAATTTGGTAGGTATGTGATACCATGATATACCATTAATGATTCGATTAATTTACAAAAACTTTTGCACACCTACAGAAGGCCTTGTATAGTTGCATGATTTAAATTGGGTCACGCAATGATTTAAAAAAATGTCAGCCATATAAATATTGTTATATATTTGGCATATCTAACAATTTAACAATTGAACAATTTCAATCAAACTTTTTATGCTGACATTATATATTACAAACATCGTGTACAGAGCCTTTTTTAAGCAATATTGTAAGATAGCCCCATTTAAGAAAATAACGTTACTATACTATATATCGGAGACCAATCAACCGATTTCCACCAAGTTTTTCACACAGGTAGCTTTATAGTAAGCAATGTAAACTCATGTGTTTTAGTGGCTCAGACATTTATTTTCAAAATGATGGCCTTGTAAATATTTTGGGTTAGTGAATCTTATCATTCAAAACACTACACAGATTAGCTTTATTTTAAGAGTTTTTCTGAATTCGAATCCCGGGTAAGTCACTCGTGTATTTTAGTTGTCTTTGTACTGTTTCACATGTTTCTGGTTTCATCTCTAATGATATCGCTGCCAATGAGACGTCAGTAGTGTATTTTATAGAAGTCTGGTGCAGGGGGATAGGGGATAAAAGCCAGACGCAGGCCGGCTGCCAGGTTGTGACGTCACCCAACCGCCATATTGGATCTGGCTGACCTTGACCCTGTGTCTGTGATCTTGCATAACCTTGAAACCAAAAATCTAAAAAATGCCGAAAAATGGTAAAATACCAAACAATATAACAAAATATTATAAAACCACAAAAAATTAAAAAATATTAAAACTATTATTTAAAGATGTAAATGTAGGAGGTCCGGGTCTCGATGACAGAATAATCGACTAAGCTCCCAACATGACCGGCCCTCGCCAGGTCGGCCAATGTCCAGTCAACAATGTTAAATGTTAATGACCTTGACCTTCTACTTTGTACTTGGATAACCCTAAAACCAAAAATTCTAAAAAACCCCAAAAAGAAAACATTACATCGATGACTCCAACCACCATGTCAGTAGCAAGTGATCTTGACCCCAATCATGATAAAACAAAACTCGAGAAAAATAGTAAAAATAGAACATACTCATAAAAATTGGCTAGCATATTACATTACTTACTACAAACTCCATGAACTGGCGTGCAGTGTTCTCGTCGCACTGCGTGTATATATGGAACTTTCAGCGGTGCACCTATTAATTTATTTGTGGAAAGTCTGNTATATGGAACTTTCAGCGGTGCACCTATTAATTTATTTGTGGAAAGTCTGTAATAAGGCTCAGTTCAAGGCCCTTGAGAATTTTTTTTTTGTGTACCAGATGCGTATATTTTGGACAATAGCGCTTTGAAAAAGCCACTTTTAGACATTTTGGAGTACTCTGAAATGGTNTTTTTAAGCAATATTGTAAGATAGCCCCATTTAAGAAAATAACGTTACTATACTATATATCGGAGACCAATCAACCAACTTCCACGAAATTTTTCACACAGGTAGCTGTATAGTAAGCAATGTAAACTCATGTGTTTTAGTGGCTCAGACATTTATTTTCAAAATGATGGCCTTGTAAATATTTTGGGTTAGTGAATCTTATCATTCAAAACACTACACAGATTAGCTTTATTTTAAGAGTTTTTCTGAATTCGAATTCCGGGTAAGTCACTCGTGTATTTTAATTGTCTTTGTACTGTTTCACATGTTTCTGGTTTCATCTCTAATGATATCGCTGCCAATGAGACGTCAGTAGTGTATTTTATAGAAGTCTGGTGCAGGGGGATAGGGGATAAAAGCCAGACGCAGGCCGGCTGCCAGGTTGTGACGTCACCCAACCGCCATATTGGATCTGGCTGACCTTGACCCTGTGTCTGTGATCTTGCATAACCTTGAAACCAAAAATCTAAAAAATGCCGAAAAATGGTAAAATACCAAACAATATAACAAAATATTATAAAACCACAAAAAATTAAAAAATATTAAAACTATTATTTAAAGATGTAAATGTAGGAGGTCCGGGTCTCGATGACAGAATAATCGACTAAGCTCCCAACATGACCGGCCCTCGCCAGGTCGGCCAATGTCCAGTCAACAATGTTAAATGTTAATGACCTTGACCTTCTACTTTGTACTTGGATAACATTAAAACCAAAAATTCTAAAAAACCCCAAAAAGAAAACATTACATCGATGACTCCAACCACCATGTCAGTAGCAAGTGATCTTGACCCCAATCATGATAAAAACCAAACTCGAGAAAAATAGTAAAAATAGAATATACTCATAAAAATTGGCTAGCATATTACATTACTTACTACAAACTCCATGAACTGGCGTGCAGTGTTCTCGTCGCACTGCGTGTATCCATGGAACTTTCAGCGCTGAACCTATTAATTTATTTGTGGAAAGTCTGTAATAAGGCTCAGTTCAAGGCCCTTGAGAAATTTTTTTTTGTGCACCAGATGCGTATATTTTGGACAATAGCGCTTTGAAAAAGCCACTTTTAGACATTTTGGAGTACTCTGAAATGGTGTTTGTAATGTGCGTGACGTCTTGAAAGAACTCAACAGCCGTTGTCTTTGTCTGTAGTGTGTGCTCTTTACGTACATCATCACGTCGAACGCACGTTTAGAACTGCTGGGTTGAATTGGGGCGCCGAATGTGAAACAGGGTAGCAGTTACCGCCCGTCAATTGCTGCGTGCGCCTCGTAAAGAGGGTGCAATCCCCAGCCCACTTGCGACAGTAATTCAACCCGGTGTCTCTGCGGTTATTGAACGCTTACGGCTTCACTTCTTGCACAAGTGTTCCAGGCGCGAATTTGTAAAAAGGGGTTGGGGCAGGGGGTATGTGCCTCTACCTTAAAATCCTTAATTGACAAACAGTAGAACCTCGTTAATTGAGATCAGTTGGGACCGGAGCCGATCCGGGATAACGGAAATCGGGGTTAACGAGGGAATGTTGGAAAAATCACTTAAAGACAACATACTTACAGAATTTTTTTTTAAATTAAACAAAACATACTTGTATTTGTTACGTGATATAAAGAGTTAGTAATCCGTAAATAAGCTATAAGTACCGAAAAGTCGATTTCCTGGAAAAGTAACTCATAAGGCTCTGTTGGTGTTACTGTCCATGTTAACAATATTTATATGGTTTCTACAGCCATAGTTTTTCTCAGTGCAGGTTTCGTCTGTTCTCGGAGTAACAAAGAGAAAAAANCCAGATATTCGCACGTGGGAATAGTGCCGGACGATGTGGTGCTGGTCGGTGGGTTTTCTCGGGGTTCTCCTGTTTTCCCCAGCCCTTTCATTCCGGCACCGCTCCATACTCACGCCAATCACCCTCGCCGGCTCTCAAGACCTCGCTGTTAAGAGCCGCGCAAATCTCTTCACTCTCACACTTGGTCTGTACTTGGGTTAACAACCGTGCTCTGAAGGAGGAACCCGGGACAGCGCGTAAACCTGGACTTAGTTGTTGAGCGACAATCTGCTATAAAAAAAATGTGGTGCTAGGACTGTCTTCATTCTTTCAATATCCTTCCTCGGCCGGTCCGGTTTCCAGACGTATCATCTATAGAACATGCATGGAGCCAGTTGGGGCGACAAATAAAAAAAAAAGTCAATATATTTTTATTTGTACGAAAAACCGTTAAACTTGTAGACATTACTTGTAAGTACTCTTCCCTCAAATAAAAAAAAATTGACCTCATAATTTTTTGTATAATGGCATGTCAATTTGTGTTTTTGGGATGGAGAAATAAAATAAATGAAACCATTTACATACAATTTTACAGGGGTCCCTGAAATGTCATGCANAGTTTTTGGGATGGAGAAATAAAATAAATGAAACCATTTACATACAATTTTACAGGGGTCCCTGAAATGTCATGCATTAATTCATTTTAAGGTGCGATTAGCAAACTGTATTTTGCAAAACAATTGGTAACTGCTACAAATAACAAATGTGCCGAAATGTCCTTATTTTGAGAAGTTTTTCTAATATACTAAAAAATGTTCATTGCGTAATTTTAAATATTTCTTGGAGTAACTCATTGTATTTTATCTCAATGCGAATTATTTCATTTCGGTAAGCGAGTTAGTTTATATTAACTACACGTCCCAAAAACACAAAAATATTGGTTTTATGCAAATAATATGTGGCCTAGAAATGTTTTATTCAAGGAAATAGTACTTGTTACTAATATCTACCAGTTGAACAGTTCTTCGTTCGAATATAAAATAATGAAATTTTTGATGACCATCACGCTTAAGGCTAGGCGTCACTCACTATGTCGGACAATTTCATGTTCTGCTTTTTTAAAGTATTCTTGAAGTAAACCATTAAAAAAATAATGCTAGCTAGGTATTGCCTAACCCGTAGTACACACATGAAATCCATACTATCAGAGCATAATGTCACGAACAGCATAAATAAAACTTCAATATATCAGTACGTTCCTGCCACTTTATAACTACCAAATATCACNATAATGTCACGAACAGCATAAATAAAACTTCAATATATCAGTACGTTCCTGCCACTTTATAACTACCAAATATCACGTCGAATAATAAATACGAATATCTTAAACAACTCGTAAAACATAAAATTTCTATAAATAAATTAAATTTTTCAATATATAAATTTTTAATAAATTTTCTGTTTCAAACATAAATATAAACGAACTGTTGTATGTGAATATTGCGTACATACTTCCCCCATNTCAAACATAAATATAAACGAACTGTTGTATGTGAATATTGCGTACATACTTCCCCCATGGTCACGTTTGTTTACACTACGATTATTATCTCCCACTAAAAATAAACTTGTAATGTTAACTCCCAAGAACAGTCGAAGAAAATAAAATCAGTACAAAACCTAAGTAAGTAATACAATAATTTTTATATATAACATCTTGCTTTTCGTAGCAAGTAAAGTAAGAAAACAAGTGCCAAAACGAGAGAATAGTGATTGATAAACAAAAACCAAATTTTTTTGCCACAATCATGAGTGGCATATTTTAAATATAACGTAAACAATTTTTTTAATAAGTTACGTTCTCGATTTTCATTGCAACATCTCTGGTTTTACTGAATTCTTATTTTAGGAAGTTTTAATTATGAACAAGATACTTCACTGCTGAGGAATCATATTTAAACTTTCTTACTTGGTTGTAGCATTATTTGCATTTCATTTTTTTATTCACTTTAAAGAACAGTTATATTTACCGTCACAAGAGAAACAGGTTTCATATCGCTAATGTTTACAATATCAGCAGCGGTTAGTTAGCTCCAAGTTCGTTTCTAATGTTTCCGTTTGTTCTTTTCGTTTGTTTACCTGCCACTAATTGAAGTTTTTTTACTTTTCACTTTATAACTGACGTTCTCGGCAGCTGATTCTGCAGCGAAACTTTGTTGTTAATGAAGCTTTTAAACTGTTGACGAATAAACAGTTCGTTTGCATATCGACGCTTGTCTCTTGGATTAAGCAAAGGATAACTATTTTCATGCTAATAAGGGAATGTTTATTTTTATTTGTATTATTTGTAAGTTCGGAGACTTTGTCGCTAGTCAGCTAAGGCGTATTCGAAAATGTCAGTCAGACATTTATCAGATGAAGAGGGTACACTTAGAGGGAAGATTACAGAAGCGACTTTGTCTATTTATACGGTTCTCATTTGAAGGGTCCATAATCCTAAGAAATAAGTCGTATTGCCTTGTAAGAGTGAAAAAAGCAGCCGTTATAAAAATACAGGTGTTTAATGTAGGTCACAAACACGTTCGATTGTAAAAAACGTGCCAAATTTCCATACGTATTTGGGCATGCAAAAACGTATAATAGATCGGAAACCTGTAAGGATTAAAACCACGCCCTGTGGACCTATTTAACGTGAAGACACACATAAAAAAAGGCACAGAAAGGATTGCTATTTTACGTTACGCGCATGTGATGCTGTGCGTGGCACTGAAATGGCAAACATACGTATCATTAGACAGGTAGCGTACCGCTCTAGATCCATTGGCGTAGATGGTATCATTATACATGTAGCGTACCGCCCTAGATCCTTCGGCGGTGATAGTATCA